>MU227293.1:934379-960328 GCA_018584345.1 Thuja plicata
AACTTACTAAAAATATCAAGTTTCCATAAATAGCAGCTCTGCACAAGGTAGCCCTTATTGAAAAGAAAACAAAAATATTTTTGGGTGATGCAAGATTGCCCTTACACCCAGGATGCTCCTGCATCAGAAGGCCCTCAGATTGACTTAGTTGTGCCCATGCAAGTACACCATGAAATGAGAGATTAAATACATGAAAATAAAATCTATTCTATATGATTGCAATGCATGAAAGGAAATTAATCTAAATGATAACAATGCAAGATTAATCTATGAAAGGAAATATGCAAGTTAATCTAATATGAATCTAATCTTCATGAGTAGCCATGGATGCAAGAAGAAGACAAGAAGAGAGAAGTTGCAATATCCAAGCTTGAGTGCTCAAATCCTCCTCCAAAATTGCTCTCCAAACCTGCAGCATAACAATACTATGAAAAAGATGATATGTGAATGAGGAGAGGTTTCCTTTTAAAGAGCAATAGACGGTAGAGATTAAGAGGTAAAAATCAAAGGCTATGATTAAGAGGCAAAAATCCCACCACTTACGAAGATGTGAAGAAAAAGGGATTTTTATTTAATTTATTTCATTTTTTCATCAAATAAAGTGCTTTAAGTGGGGATTTTTATTTATTTAATTAAAAGATGGGTTTTCTTTATAATTAAATAAATTAGAAGAATTTTGTTTAATTAAATGGGAGGAATTTAATTTAATTAAATAAGATGAATTTTATTTAATTAAAAGGGCGAAATTTAATTTAATTAAATAAGATGAATTTTATTTATTTAAAAGGGAGATTAAATCTTTTAATTAAATAAAAATGATTAAACCTTAGAAAATATTGAAATAATTGAATTAATTATAATTTGATCAAAGAAATTGATTTAAATTAAAAATGTTGCAAAGCATTGATTCAGAAATTTGATAAATTGATAAAATGATAAATGGGGCCCATAGTCTAGGCGACCATTTTAGGGTGCATACAACATACATAGAAGATGGGAGTTACATGTAAACTCCTCCACTCATCTCTATTTAAGAGATGCCTCTCACACACTTGTTCAATAATTTTCTCTCCTTTCTCACTTCTCCTCACATTCTCATCTTGCTCTCTATATTGTATTGATCTTTTTTCTCTCATTCTTTAGGCCTTGTGCCATATTCATATTATTCACAAGGGGTTTTTCTTATTTTTCCCCTTTCAAATCCTTGTGTTCTTGTCTTGGTTCTTAGAGCATTTTGGTGATCTTTTGGCTTGATACTTTGTAGCAATTCCTCTCTATCTCTATTGGTGAACTTGGTAAATCTATTTCATGCACTCACACTTGGATTCTTTCATTTTCTCTACTTCTTTTTTATGATTCCTAACATGGTATCAGAGCAAGTTTAATCCTTGTTTGTTGAGTGTTGCATGTAGGAAAATTTGAAGGATATTTCAGTTGTGAAGGAGAAAGTTTTTTTTGTTATCTAACTATTTTTTGCAGGTTTTACTTCATTTTTTTTGCAAATCTATCATCTTACTTCATTATTTCTTTTAAATCTAACCTTTTCTAGATGGCTTGCTGCTAGATCTAGGTGTTTTTATCTTATTTTCAAGATTTTTAAAGATCTATCTTACCCTCTGTTGGGCAACCACAAGGGATTTTTAGTTTGCATATTATATATTTCAGCATTTTATCTTTATACTCTAGTTTTATATATTTAATTTGTATAGATAACATCTTATCTACAAATTTAGACTCTCTCTCTCTACTAACATTTTTTTCAGCATCTTTCTATATTATTATCTCTCTTTCATTACATATTTATCTTGCTTGCTAATATCTATCATTATCTCTGTATTATCTTAGGAAATATTTGTTTAATCTCTGTTTCTTACAGGATTCAATTCATATCTATTTCACCATTCTGTATATATCTTCATTTATTTATAGTCTGTTGTTATATATTTTGTTTTCTGTTCTCTTCTTCTTATGTTATGCCTTTGTGTAAAATTATAATAATTATTTGCATTTAATAGAACATGTTTATTTATCTCTGTGTTCCTTCTTGTCCAGTGCAGCCTGGTATTTCACCTAGCACAACATACTCTTGCATGGTTAGTGCAACTTCTTTGCATTGACCCCTCCTTGCATAGTTTTTGGCATTGTTATGAGTAGCATTTGTCTTTACGTGGTCTTCCCTTTGCTCTGCAGCTCCTTGTTTATACTTCTAAAACATTCCTTGCATTGCGCAATTTGTTTTCTGTTCTCTCTGCCTTATACACTGCACATCTTATATTTCTTATTCCTTTTCATTATCCTTGCACAAACTACATAAAATATTGGGCACCATATTGTGCAGACTATTCCCATTCTTACATTGCGCAGCTCCATTCTTACTTTACATTGTGCAACTTCATTACCAAAGCTTGCACAACTTTTTTCAACCAAACTTTACTATGTTACAATAGCCTTGTCTTTTAGCACAACCTATTTTATCTTCCACCGTAGCTTATATCAGTTTTGTTTTAAATTTGTATACATACATTTTTTCACATTGCGCAATCTAGATATTCTATCCTTGCTGCATTTCAGTCTTCCCTTGACTCGTAGCGATCTCTGTCTCGCACCATTCATTGATTGGAGTTTGAATATTGTTTACTAATTATAGTATTAGTATTGGTAGAATTTTCTGACTTCTGCAGGTTCGGTTTCATTTGTTCTGCATGTTCATATTCTCTGATCTTTATCTAATTTTAGTTGTAATTTGAAATTCAATTTGACTCATTTTTTTTAAAAATCTGATCAAATCTTTATTTTAATAAAATGTTTAATTGCTCAAACATTTTTTGCTCTCAATATTATTACATATTGTTTCATTCCTAAGTTCTTTGAATCAATTCTAACTTATTTCAATTGTTATTTCATTAGTTAGTGGTAATTAAAATTTGTTCCTCCATCTAAATTAAAAATTTAATTATTTTTTTATATATCATTATTTAACCATTCTATTGTAAGTTTCATTAAAGTTAAATTTAAATTTCTTGATCTTGATCAATATTTATTGATTGTAATTCATCTTGTTTAAATTAATTTGATCATTTTAATCATGTCTACTCTAATTCCAAAAATTAAACTAAATAGTTCTAATTATCACCAATAGAAAACTCATGTTTCATTTCTATTCTAGTTTAAACGTTTACTTGAAGTTGATACAAATTCTTCTATTGGACCAGCTGTTTCTGCTTCACAAGTAGAAAAAGATGCATGAAAAATGAAAAATGAAGAAGCTCTTGGTTTTATTGATCTCTCAATTATTCCTGACCTTTATGTCTTAATTGGATATTGTACCAAAGCCCATCAAGTGTGGGATATTCTGGAACAGACGTATGACAGCTCATCTGAATCCTGTAAGATTCAACTCCAAGATAACCTGGAGGACTTAAGGTATAATGATTTTAAAAATATGGATGATTTTTTACTCAAGTTTGATGCAATTAAAACTCAACTATGTGGTGTTAATGTTAGTTTAATTGATATTAGATTAATTATTATTATTCTTAAAAAAAGCCTTCCTAAAGAGTTTCAACAATTTATCACTAATATCCACTCTCAGCTTGCAATTCCTAGCTTAACTCCTCATTTAACTTATGCTATTTTTCAAAATTTGTTACATCAAGAGGAGGCTAAATTATTGCAATTTGGTACTATTAAATCTTTTGAACATGCTTTTGTTTCTAAAACTCAAAATCAAAATAATAAATCTCATACTTCTAATAATAATAATCATCATAATAATAATTCCAATAACAACAATAACTATCGTAACAATAATCATCATAATAATGGTTATTCAAATAACTATAATCATAATAATAGGTCTAATTCTAGGCCATCATAAAATAATAATAACAATAATTACAATAATCAACAAAATAGGAAACCACATTGTACTTATCATGGCAAAGATGGTCACCTAACTAATGTTTGTTTTAAAAAGCAAAATGATAAGAATCCTATCAATAACAATAATCAAAATAACTTCAAATCTCAAGGTAATAAATCTCATCTTGCTTTTACTACTTGTTATAAAGCTTCTCATGCATTAGAATGGATTATTGATAATGGTGCTTCTCATCATGTTACATCTCATAGAGAAGTATTTGATTCTTTGCAACCTGATACTACTAATATTCCTATTCAATTAGCTAATGATCATAGTTACAAAATTTATGGTTTTGGTGATGTTAATGTTCCAATTGGAAAGTTACACAGTGTTCTTTATATTCTTGAGTTAAAATCTAATCTTCTTTCAGTATCTCAATTATGTCAAGATTACCAAGTTAAATTTCATAAGGATATGTGCTAGATTATTGATCCTAACACTTATCATGTTGTTGCTAATGCTAATATGGATCATCATAACTTGTTTAAATTTTATGAGTTTGCCTCTTCAAGGTACTCTTTGAAAGTGAATATTGATTTCAATATATGACATGAAAGGCTTGGCCATTTGAATTCTGATTATATCACTTTGATGCAAAAATCTAACATGGTTGAAGGTTTACCACATATTGTTCCATCTAAAATTACATGCACAGGGTGCATGAGTGACAAAATGAAAAGGGAGCCCTTTCCTCATGGTACTTTATGGAGGGCGTCTCATAAGCTACATCTTATTCATAGTGATCTTTTAGGTCCAATGGAGAAAACCTCCATACAAGGTTCAAAGTATGCTCTAACCTTTGTGGATTATTTTACTAGAAGAATTTGGATTTATTTTTTGCATACTAAAGATCAAATTCTTGACACATTTTCTGAATTTCATATGCTTGTAGAAAGGAAATATGACTCTAAACTTAAAATTCTTAGAAAAGATAATGGTACTGATTATGTTAATAATCCTTTTAGTTCTTACTTGAGATCTTTTGGTATAAAACAACAGCTTACTGTTCCTTATACACCACAAAAAAATGGTGTGGCGGAAAGGAAGCATATAACTATTGTGGAAATGGCTAGATGTATGTTACATGTTAAAGATATGAATTACAAGTTTTGGGCTGAAGCAATGGTTTGTGCCACTTATATTCTTAATAGAACTCCTACTAAAGCTTTGCAAAATAGAACTCCCAAGGAAGCTTGGTCCAGTAGGAAACCAAATTTACAACATTTGAAATTTTTTGGATCTATTTCTTATGTTCACACACCCAAACAAAAAGGCATAAATTATATTCTAAATATTCTTCATTTGCTTTTTTTTAAGTATGATGAATCTGATGAACTATAACTGATTGAATGTTTGAAGATGTTAAGTTGATGATCATGCAAGGCATTAAATCAATTAATGTATTGTATTTTCATTGATGTCAACTTGATATAATATGTATGGTCATGGAAATACTTCTAGAGACTTCAAAGAACCCATGAATCAAAGGCTATGCTATCAGTAATGCATATAAGTCAAGTATTTACAAAAGTGACTATATACATCGATAAAGTGCACACCGACGGAGTGCACACCGACAGACAAAGTAAAAGAGAAAGTCACAGTGTTACCTGACAAGAAAATGTGCAACATTACCGATGAGAAAAGTTACAGTGTTTCCCAATGAGTAAAACATAGTGTAACCTGATGGATAAAATTACAGTGTTGCCCGATAGACTGAGATCCCAAATACAACTAAAGTCACACTGACGAAATAGTCAGTTGTCACCGACGACTAAATAAAGTGTTCACCGACAGAAATAGAGAGTTTAGACATGATAAAATGCTTAGCTATCAAGAGCTAAAAATAGACTTAACTGATACTTATCATTGTTTTTATCATCCAGATAAAACCGGAGATAAGTAAAGGATTTCAAGTTGCTTTGTCTAGTTGGAAAGAATATCTCTACGAGATAAAACTAGAGTTTTTCTTTAAATCTAATTGGCAAGAATTGTGGATGATGGAAAGATCAAGAAAGCCAAGAAATGGTGAATCATGTCTATAAAGAGACAAACCCAATTTATTAAAAATTATGGGGTGAACAAGTGAAGAAAGAATAGATGCTGAAGGTATTCTGAAGGAGAAGAAAGTCTTCATTCAGACCTGATCAACAAGATGAGGAAAGAGCTAGATTCTTTAGACACCAACGAACAATAAAGAAACATCACAAAGCAAAACAATGTGGAGAAAAGGTATTGAATTGATTATATTGATCAAAGAGGTAATGCACTTACAATAGATCTGAAAATCTACAATTCAAGTTGTATGTGTGAACATATCACTTTAATGTTTTAGTATAACCATTGAAGCATCAAGTCTCTTAACCGAGCAGGACTTAAAAGTCTTTTACAATTGAGATACATCACAAGGAGTATCAAAAAATTTGATCATATAAAGTAGAATTGGATATGCCCGATACCTATTGATAGGCCAAGTGAGTGTTTGATCAAGGATGGTAGAATTAGATGCCAGATACTAGGTGACAAACTATCTTTTAAATCCTCTAAAAAGGTCACACCTAATAGTGTGTGTGTGTGTAACATTTAACAGTGCTAGCTCTTAACCAAGCTTACTTCAGAAGAGTGAAAATTTGGGGTACCGGTCCCAATGGTTTTTCCCTTAATAGAGTTTTCACATTAAAAATCCATGTGTTATGTGTTTATGTTTCATTAGTTTACTGTTTTACATTTCACATATGAAATTATGGATTGATCGATATGCTCTAGCTATTTACTGTGTTTCGGTAAATAGAAGACTGCTTATCGGTAAACATATAGAAGAAGTTTTTACAAAGCATTTTGACAAGTAGAAATTTGATATAATTATTTTAGGGCATTCATCTTGTAGGAATGAATATAACTAGAGCCTTAAAAGTGGTAATAAGTTTTAAGGGTTTATTTAAGGATTAATTTTTGAGGCCACTGATTCACCCCCCCCCCCTCTCAGTTATTAATAACAATTGGTATCAGAGCTTGTGTGCTTAGAAGGAAGGTTTCAAGACCTAAGACAAAGATCACAAGATGAACAGACGAGATGTGCCCAAGTTAAACAAAGACAACTTTGCTTCATGGAAAATAAGAATAAGACTCCACTTATCAGGTATTGGAAATGATGTTACTCAATACTTAGATACTGAATATGTGTTGCCCATAGGAGCACCCATAGTTGAACAAATGAGAGAGAAGCATGAGCACAACTGCATGATCATAGAGCTTGCTTCTTCACTCTCAGATGCTGAATTTGAAGATGTCAAAACCTGCAAGGCTACAAAGCAAATGTGGGACAAATTAATGCTTGTACATGGTGGTGACAAGAATGTTTTGAGAGCCAAGGCATAAAGCCTTAGAGGAAAGTTTGATGATCTCAAAATGAAAGAAGGTGAAAATATCACACAGTACAACACAAGAATCAAAGAGGTAGTCAATGGAATCTGAGGAGTTGGAGGTGTAGTAGAAGAGGATACAGTGCTATGTAAAATTTTAAGAACCTTACTGCCTACTTATGCTATTAGGGTATCTTCCATACAAGAAATGAGAGCAGTAGAAAATAGCAATGTTACTCTAGACAATTTGATTGGAAGACTGATTTCATTTGAGATGAATAATTTTGATAATAGTGTCTTACCAAACATAGAGTCTGAATTCAAATCTTCTTTGAGAATAAGTAAACAAAGTCATAAACACACTATGAGAAAAGATAGTGATAGTGAAAGTGAAGAAGAAGATCTTGATGAAATTGAAGCACTTATGGCTAGAAGAATGCAAAGAGACAAAGGTAAATTACCACTTGTTTTTTTTTAATTGTAAAGAGATTGGACACTTTTCTACAAGATGTCCTAACAGAAGAAAAGATGACAGAGGTAATGACAAGTCATTTGAAAAGAAGTATGACGGATGTGATTATAGAAGCAACCAAAAATCAGAAAGAAGAGATACCCGAGACAACAAGGACAAAGGAAAGAAGGCTAGTTACCTAGAAAAATGCAAAGATGATGATACTGATAGTGAATCTGATGAAGACATTGAGATGGTGTTTGTGGTAGTAAAACATGATTTAGATGATGATGATGAAAGGTATGTAGAAACTGCACTCATATTTAAAGTTAGTAAAAATGATGTTTAGATCATAGATAGTGGCTGCACTCACCATATGAAAAGTGAAAAGAAATTTTTTGAGACTTTTAAATACTATAATGGTGGTTCAGTAAGAATGGGTAATGACACACCTTGTCCAGTTGAAGGTAGAGGAACTATAATGTTGAATAACCTGATAAAATGTGAAAATGCTTATTGGGTGAAAGGATTGAATTATAATCTATTAAGTGTTTCTCAGTTGAATAATTTAGGTCATAGAGTAGCATTTGAAAATAAGAAGGAAAAGATGTTCAATGAATCAAAAAATCTGATTGGTACCGGTGAGAAGACAAAAGGTAACTTATTCTATCTGAATGACACTGACACCACTTGCCTAATAGCTAGAAATGAAGATATATCATTGTGGCAAAAAAAATTGTGTCATGTAAACATTGACAACATGATAAAGATAAGAGAAAAGAGAAATGTAAGAGGCTTACCGACGATGACCAAGCCCGACAATATCATGTGTAAGAATTTTCAAAAAGGTAAGATGACAAAGTCTAGTTTCAAAAGCAAAACCCATACATCTGATGCCATTCTAGAATTATTTCATACTGATTTATGTGGACTCATGAGGACAAAGAATTATTATTGAGATAGATATTTTATTCTCTTTGTTGATGAATACTCTAGAATGATGAAATTAATGTTTCTAAAAGATAAATCTGAAGCATTCAAGATGTTTAAATGGTACAAGGAAATGGTAGAGAAACAAAGTGGTAAATAAATGAAATGGTTAAGGTCAGATAAAGGAGGGGAATTTATTTCAGATGAATTCACTAACTTTTGTAATGAGCATGGAATCAAAAGATAGGTCTCTACACTAAGAACACCACAACAAAATGGAATTGCTGAAAGAAGGAACATATCCATAGTTGATTGTGCAAGGACACTGATGATAGAGAAATGAATCACCCAAATCTTTTGGAGGGAAGCTGTCAGCACTGCTGTTTACACATTAAATAGAGTACAATTGAAGAAAGATACCAAGAATACACCCAATGAGCTATGGTATGGTTACACACCCAATGTAAGTTACTTCAAAAATTTTGGTAGTCAATTTTATATCTAAAAAGATGATAGAAATGGAAAGCTTGACTCCAAAAGAGATGAAGGTATCTTCCTACGGTATTCCACCAAGAGAAAGGCTTATAATTGTCTAAATAAATCCTCTAACAAAATTGTTGCAATTGTAAATGTAAAAATAGATAAATTTACAGAGAAAAATGAAAAGGAAAGCACAAAAGAACAAGAGGACTACAATAGGTTTTTTTACAATGAATAACCTGACACTCTACCCAACCAATAATCTAGATCTCCCAATCAAAAGATCATTGCACCCGAGCATTAGGCTACCAATACTGACAATCAGGATATTGATCAAGATGATGTACCAAGTGATGGAGAACCAAATGAAGGACACAATGATGATCAAGATGATAGACAAAGATCTAAACCTATGCTTGCAAGATATTTCAGAAGGAACCATCCATAGAACCAGATCATTGGAGATAAAAGGGCTGGTATGAGAACCATAAGTAAGTCTCTAAATACAAGATATCTTATTTGTGATTATGAGCCAAAATTTGTTAATGTTGTACTTTATAATGATGAATGGATTAGTTCTGTGAATGAAGAGATTGAACAGATTGAGAAAAACAAGACATGGACACTTGTACCAAGACCAGATGACAAGAATTTCATCGATACAAAATGGATATTCAAGAATAAACTAAATGAGAATCAAGAAGTCACGAGAAATAAAGAAATACTAGTATGCAAGGGGTATGCACAAGAAGAAGGGATTGACTATTGAGAAACCATTGCACCCATTACTAGGCTAGAAGGAGTGAGAATTATATTACTTGCTTATGTTGCATTTAAAGGATTCAAGGTATATCAAATGGATGTCAAATCTACATTCCTAAATGGAATACTTGAAGAAGAGGTATACATTGAACAACCAAAAGGGTTTGTTGATCCAGACAAGAGGGACATGGTATGTAGACTACACAAAGCCCCGTATGGATTAAAACAAGCACCCTGAGATAGGTATGAAAGAATTCATTCATATCTTATTAGTATTGGATTTGTAAGGACTAGTGAAAACATTAATCTTTATTTGAAGGAAGATACTGATGTTAACATTTTAATTGTTGAGATATTTGTTGATGACATCATATTTGGAGGAAATGATATGCTATGAAAATCATTTGCAAATGAAATTAGCAATGATTTTGAGATGTCTATATTTGGAGAGATCCAATTCTTTCTTGGTCTATATATCATGCAACAAGATGAAGGTATTTTCATTACACAATCCAAATACATCAAAGAAGTACTAAAAATATTCAAGATGGAAGAGTCCAAACCAGTTGGAACACCGATGGCAACTGGATGTAAGCTGACAAAGGAGGACAAGTCATCAAAGGTAAATCAGACTTTGTAAAGATCTATGATTGGAAAACTCATCTATGTTGTACATAATAGACCAGATATCGCACATGCAGTAGGAATAGTTGCAAATTTTTTTGCTAATCCCAGGGAATCACACATGATTGTTGTGAAAATAATCCTAAGATATCTGAAGAATACCAAGGAATATGGCTTATGGTATAGAAGAGAAGGTGAGTTTGAACTTAAGGTCTTTACCGACACTGATTGGGCTGGAAATATTGATTACCGAAAGAGAAAAACTTGAGGAGCATTCTTTATGGGTGACAAACTTGTCACATGGATCATCAAGAAGAAAGGATGCATCTCTTAATCTATTGTAGAAGCAGAGTATGGTGGTGCTGCTACAAACTGCTCAAATGTTGCATGAATCAAATAGTTGCTGGAAGGTATGCATATGAAAATTCTTAAACCAGTAATTATCTATTTTGATAACACAAGTGCAATAAACATTTCCAAGAATCCAGTCATGCATGCTAAAATAAAACATATTGTGATCAAGTATCATTATTTGAGAGAACAAGTTCAAGCAAAGGAGGTGGTACCTAAGTATGTCTAATCAAAGGAACAATTGGCTGATATCTTCACCAAGCCACTACCCAAGGATGCATTTGAATACTTGAGAAAGAGACTAGGTGTCAGACCCTTGTCTACTGGTTAGTAAAATGACTAAAAGGTTGCATCAGCCTACATATTATTACAATATCATTCATGTTGATCCAAGCAGAGAGATGGAATTCAAAGATAAATCTATACACATCAAGGTATTTATCTACACCAAGCACTAGAATTATTTTATTATTGATGGATTGGGAAATTTAAGGAGTATATTATGGATAGAAAGGATTTGTTAGGAATTACTGTCAAAATTATTTGTTTGGCATTGCTGTCAAAGGGAGAGATTATATCCATTTTCACTTCAGGGAGAGATTATATGCATGGGAGAGATTATACATCAAGGAGAGATCATGGAGAGATTATATCCATGGGAGAGATTATACATCAAGGAGAGATCATATCCATCACTTGATCCAGAGGGAGAGATGTAATCAGAAAGGGAGAATACATACAAAGGGAGAGAATTGCTGACAAAAGACAAAAAAAGAAGGGAACAGTCAAAGGGAGAGAGTTTGACACAAGAGGAGAACACATCACATTAGAGAAAGAAAGATTCTACATCTGTCTAGTGAAGGGATTGAAGATAGAAGGAAATTTGTAGGAATCAAATATAAGCTATCTAAGCTTATTGAGAACCAGATATTTGTATTGGTTATAGTACATAAGATTAGTAGTTTGATGAACTTCAACTATTATATTTCATATTGTATTAGTAATAATATAGTGTGATAATGTATTATATTGCCATCAATGCCAAAGGGAGAGATTGGTGAACTATAACTGATTGTATGTTTGAAGATGTTAAGTTGATGATCATGGAAGGCATTAAATCAGTTAGTGTATTGTATTGTCATTGATGTCAACTTGATATAATCTGTATGGTCATGGAAATACTTCTAGAGAATTCAAAGAACCCATGAATCAAAGGCTATGCTATCAGTAATGCATATAAGTCAAGTATTCACAAAAGTGAATGTATCCACTAACGGAGTGCACACTGACAGACAAAGTAAAAGAGAAAGTCACAGTGTTACCCGATGAGAAAATGCACAACATTACCGACAAGAAAAGTTACAGTGTTTCTCGACAAGTAAAACATAGTGTAACCCGATGGAAAAAATTACATTTTTGCCCAATGGATGGAGATCTTGAAGAAAACTAAAGTCACACCGACTGAACAGTTAGTTTTCATCGATGACTAATTGAAGTGTTGACCAACAGAAACAGAGAGTTCAGAAATGAAAAAATGCTTAGCTGTCAAGAGCTAAAAATAGACTTAACTGATACTTATCGTTTTTTTAATCATCCAGATAGAACCGAAGATAAGTAAAGGATTTAAAGCTTCTTTGTCTAGTTGGCAAGAAGATCTCTATGAGATAAAATTAGAGTTTTTCTTTAAATCTAATTGGTGAGAATTGTGGATCACGCCAAGATCAAGAAATCCAAGAAATGGTGAATCATGGCTATAAAGAGACAAACCCAATTCATTATGAATTGTGGGGTGAAAAAGTAAAGAAAGAATAGATGTTGAAGAGATTCTGAAGGAGAAAAAATTCTTCATTCAGACCTGATCAACAAGATGAGGAAAGAGCTAGATTTTGTAGAAACCGAAGAATAGTAAAACATCATCACAGAGTAGAACAGTGTGGAGCAAAGGTATTGAATTGATTATATTGATCAGAGAGGTAATGCACTTACAATAGATCTAAAAATATGCAATTCAAGTTGTATTTGTGAAAAAATCACTTTCATGTTTCAGTTTAACCATTGAAGCATCAAGTCTCTTAACCGAGCAAGACTTAAAAGTCTTTTACAATTGAGATACATCCCAAGGAGTATCAAAAATTTTGATCATATAAAGTAGCATTGGATATGCCTGATACCTATTAACATGTCAAGTGAGTGTTTGATCAAGGATGGTAGCATTAGATTCCAGATACTAGGTGACAAACTATCTTTTAAATCCTCTAACAAGGTCACACCTAACTGTGTGTTTGTAAACTTTAACATGGTTGGCTCTTAACCGAGCTCACTTCAAAAGAGTGAAAATTTTGGGTACCAGTCCCAGTGGTTTTTCCCTTAACAAGGTTTCCACGTTAAAAATCCATGTGTTATGTGTTTATGTTTCATTACTTTACTATTTTACATTTCACATATGCAATTCTTGATTGATCGGTATACTCTAGCTATTTACTTTTTGGTAAATAGAAGACTGCTTATCGGTAAACATATAGAAGAAAGTTTGACAAAGCATTCTGACAAGTAGAAATTTGGTATAAGTATTTCAAGGCATTCATCTTGTAGGACTAAATATAACTAGAGGATTAAAAGTGGTAATAAGTTTTAAGGGTTGTTTTAAGGATAAATTTTTGAGGCCACTGATTCACCACCCCCCCCTCTCAGTTATTACTAACAGAATCTACTAAAGTTTATAGATTTTATGATCCAACTACTAACAAGGTTAATATTGCAAGAGATGTTGTTATTGCATAAAATGAAGTTCATAATTATTCTAAGGTCAAAGATGATGAATTTAAAGTGGGTATTATTGATCTCTTGGAGGACCAACCTCCTATTGTAAACCCTACTCCTAATGCACCTATTTCTATTCCTACTAGTATTAAAAAAGATGATGATGATGATGATGATGATGATGATGATGATGATGATGATGATGATGGTAAGAATATTTCTACTCCTCTTAGTGATAATTTTTCCCATGATAGTGATAATGTTGTTCATGATGATAATGATAGTGATGGTGAAAATGATGAATTTACTCCTCATAGTGATATTTCCATTACTTCTAAGAGAAATCCTAAATGGTTTAAAGATTTAATTAATGAAGGTGATGATTATATTATTAGAATGGGTGATCTTAGACCTAGGAGACTTAAATATTGTAACTATGCTTTAATGTCCTCCCTTATGCATTCTCAATATCCTCAAACTTTTTCTCAAGCTAAAAATCAACCTCATTGGCAAAGTGCTATGCAATATGAATATGATAGTTTAATTTCTAATAATACTCGGGTTAAGTTACTTTACCTCATGGAAAAAATATTGCTTCATGTAAATGGTTATATAAAGCTAAGTTGAATGCAAATAATGAAACTAGTAAGTTTAAATCTAGACTAGTAGCAACATGTTTCTTTCAAGTTGAAGGAATAGATTAATGAGACCTTTTCTACTGTTGCAAAAATGCCTACTATTAAAGTTGTCCTTGGTTTAGCTGCTAAAATGAATTGGCCTATTCACTAAATGGATGTTAAAAGTGTTTTTTTAAATGGTGATTTGCATGAAGAAATATATATGTCTCAACCTCCTAGTTTTATTAAAGAAGGTAATGAACATCTTGTATGTAAACTAAAGAAATATATCTATGGTTTAAAACAATCTCCTAGAGAATAGTATTCTAAAATTAATGCTTTATGTATTTCTCAAGGTTTTTATAGAAGTAAAAATGATCCTAACTTGTATATCAAGCATAGTGAAGATGACATTATTATTATCATTCTTTCTGTTGATGATTTGATTCTTACTTCAAGTTCTAACCATTTAATTTTTGATATTAAGTCTCAACTTAACCAAAAATTTCAAATTAATGATTTAGGTCTTCTACATTATTTATTAAGAAAGAAAATTTGGAAAACCCCTAAGGGTATTTTTATTTCTCAATGTAAATATGCTAAAGATCTTCTTAATATATTTCATATGAATGTTGCTAATCATTTTTCAATTCCATGTGAATTAGGAACTAAGTTAATGATAGATATGGAATCTCCATTTATAGATGTTACTCCTTATAGACAACCTGTTTGAAGTTTAAATTATCAAACTCTCACTAGACTTGATATATCTTTTAGTGTTATTTTAGTTTCAAGATTTATGTCCAAACCTCAACAAACACACTTCAAAATTGCTAAAAAAATATTAAGATATATTAAAGGTACACTTGATGTAGGATTATTTTATGATGCAAATTCTGATTTTACATTAAAAGGCTTTACTGATTCAGATTTAGGTGGAGACCCCAATAATGGTAAATCTATTTTTGGGTATTGTTTCTTTCTTGGTTCAAGTTCTATATCTTGGAAAAGTAGAACGATCAATCTATCTGTCTATGTTCTACTAAAGCTGAATACAAAAGTGGTGCAGGAGCTCCTATGCTAGCCTCCATGTTTGTTCATTTTGGCTTGTACTTGACATTAGCCAGGTCAAGATAGGTTAGTTTTATTTCTACCTTAGGAGGTCTTAGAAATGTAGGCTAAGTGAGTTAGTCATTAGGACTAAGGTCACATCAATACCCATTGTTTGTAGTATTTCAAATTCTTAGGCTTAGTTGTTAGTTGATGGATTGGAGTCTTGAATGTGTCCTAATCTCATAAATGAATACATAGGGATGCCATAGGGTCTTTAAATGATCTTGGATCCTCAAAATAGTGAGGATAGAGGTCCTAAAATGTAGGGAAGAGGAATAATTGAAAAGATGCCAAAAGTTGCTATTTTGTTGTCATGACAACATTTGCAATAATTGCAAATGTTGCATGCAATATGGTTACATCAGATTCTCCTTGATTCTAGAATTGTGGAATCGACCAACAAGGCACTACAATGGTGGAAGAATGCATCTAGTGTATGAGAGACTCAAATCATGAAGGAAGGTTATTCATTGTAACAGCTGGAGAAGAGCAATACAGTTTGCAATTTTGTGTTTCCAAAATTCTGAGCATTTCCTTTTGACAGTCATACTTTATGAATTGAGAGCTTCAAAGTAATGATTGTTTTGTGTTCTTAGGAGTGTTTGGAACATTTCTCATTCAATGACCAAGTTTCTTTGATGTAGTTTAAGGACTAGTTTAAATTGTTTTTGTGTTTAAGTAGTTCACTAGTCTTGTCTTGACCAGTCAGTCTATATATGACTCCCCCATGAAATCTAACCATGGGAAACTTCCAAGGGTAGATGGAAATGTTAGGGGAGTCAGTAGTGTACATATTTGTAGAGGTAGGAGTAAGGGAAAGATAAGTAGATATTTTTAGGACCAAGCCCTAGGTGAGCATGCATTGTCTAGTTAGAGGTTTGGAGGAGAAACAATGAGTTTCCATGAGCAGGGGAAGAAGGTACAGTACAGTCCAAGTACATGTCTAGTTAGAGTTTAGTGTCATCTTGACATATTGAGTTGGTTGAGTTCATACCAATCAGTGGAGACAAGTTTTGGACAAGTTTAGCATAGTGTTGTAGACTGTCCTAGTTTTTAGGCCTATTAGCCCTATAAGACCTAGTTTGTAGGAACCCTATGTACGGAGAGAATCTCAACCTAAAACCTTAAAAATGTCTTGTAGGGTGATAAAGGGTATCTGGATATGGTCTTATATTTTCAATTTCTTTGGGAAAGTTTGAATTTAATTGGGAAAAACACCCTGGAAAAGGCTACAAGGAATTAGGCCTCCTTAGGCCAAAAGTGTGAACTCGATTGCAAA
Source organism: Thuja plicata (assembly GCA_018584345.1). Lineage (NCBI taxonomy): Eukaryota > Viridiplantae > Streptophyta > Pinopsida > Cupressales > Cupressaceae > Thuja > Thuja plicata. The sequence continues at coordinate 951,031 of MU227293.1, forward strand.
TAGTGAAGATGGTGCAGGATCACCTCTCCAAACACATAAGTCCACCTTGGAACCAAATGGAGGTAGTGGATCTAAAGAATTCCTAAAAGTAAATTGGGATATATTGAGGACAATAATGGCAATATGATAAACAATTTAATTTAAATATTATAAGTCCTGGAAGTCCTGGCAAAGGACTTAGGACCCAAACAATGTAAGGGTGGCCAATAGTGCCAAATGGGATCTAAAGTTGTTTAGGGGAGTCAATTAGGTCCTAGAAGAAATAATAAATTAATTGGGATAGAAGCTAATAGGTTTTTAATATTAATATGCAATAAAATGTAAGTTGGAAATTCAAATATTTGAATTCCAACGGTTATGTGCATTTAGGAGGGAAAATGGTGTTTTAATGATTTTAGACTTAACTAAGCCTTCCAACTGACCCAGATTGGTTGAGGAAGTTGATAGGAAGTTTATTTAATGCTTGGAAAAGAGAATGGTACATACTGGAGATGAAATGTACAGATTTGTACTCAAAATGGCAATAAAATTCAGAATTTCATAACTTTCTTTTGCATGTTTTGATCTCTATTTCATTCCATTCATTTTGTTGATGCTTGGAATAAATATTAGGGTTGTATAAGACATGTTTTCATGCTTTGAAGTATTATTGTTTCCATTTCAATCAATTTGGATTGACTGTACTCACTAAATCTCTGTTTTTCTTAGTGGTTTTGTTAAATTCCTCATTGTGAAAGCATCATTCCATGAATGTGATTTTTGTTTCTTGTGGAATGATGCATATTTAACATGTAAAACATTGTAATAAAATTATATGTTGCAGAAGAGTTGATTTGATATGGTGATCACCAAGAATAGTGAAGAAAACCTCATGAAATTGCTTGCTAGAGTGTAGCAGCAAGAGATCCGACTTAAAGAGGGCATATTTTTGTTTGAGGCAGCCAAATTATATGTCCAATACATGGTGAATCCTGAAGGAGGGGTTCTAGAAGTGAGTGGAAGGGTGAAAACTAGAAGGCCCTAGTTTTTGGAGTAATTTGGTGAGGGTATGATAGAAACCTTATAGGAAAATGTGCTATTGCCAAACCAATTTGATAATCCTTAGTTTTAGACCATTTCTAGACTCTGTGTAAAGTGGCATGTTAGGGAAGCAGATAGAAATGGTACTTCCTTTGCAAATGCACCCAAATTAGCCCTCTTGTAGACAGTGAACAGTCAGTTTTTGGGATAGTTGGTCCAAAGTACAAATACCAAATATTTTGATATGTTTTGTATAAGGATAATGGGTATCTGAATATGTAAATTATTTTGGAAGTGTTTTGGGAAAACCAAAAGTTATTTGGGAAAAACTCGCTAGTTAAGGCTATAGGATAGAGAGCCTAGCATGTGGATTGAGAGTAAGATCTTGGAGTAGGACTTAAAGAACCACTTGAACATTTCTAGAGTCATATTTTGAGCCATATTGGATCTCTATAATAGTAAGGGAGTTGGGAGAAGTCATTGAGATAGGTTAGTGGCATCTTGGCACTTGGGGTCACTTGGGTAAGGAACACCATTGAAGAAACCAAGAACAATTTCATTTTGAAATAACCCCAATCTAACCTACCTCTTTGAATAAGAAGAGATTCCTCAAGATGGATTAAAAATTGATCAAATGTGATGTATACATGTTGATGGACACCCCTGAAGATGAATCAAGAACGTTAGAGTGAAAATTGGCATTTAGACTCTTCTAAGAGAGAGTAGGGGAAGTGGAGAAGTGAAGTAATCATAGGGTGTTAGTCTTTCAAAGGGTGAAGAATAATTGGAGACTCTTAGAGAAGAGTAGGATTAAGAATTAGTTAATAATCTAAGCCTAATAAGGACCTAGAGGAGATTAGGATCCTTGAAGAAGATAGAGAAGATCTTCTTAGTAGATTATGCAAGCAAGCCCATTGGAACATTCACATCATAGTGGTATCAGAGCTTGATTAAAGATCAGGCTTGTGGTGGATGTTTCAACCTACTAAATTAGTGGGAGAGAATACACTTGGAGGATCAGAAAAAGAAAAAGTCATGGTGACTAATGCTGAGTTAGTGAAAAAGGTGGAAGAACAAGAAGAAGACAAGTCATTAAGAGAAAGATTGTCTCAAAGGGAGAAACTCTTGGGAGAAGTCCAAGACAAAGATGAGAAGATGAAGGATAAGATTGACCAAAAAGAAGAAGAAGAAGAAGAAGAAGAAAGGGAGAAAGGAGTGGATATAGAAGAAGAAGGTCCAACCCCTGACCCTGTCAGTGACCAAGAACCCTTCTTAAAGGCATTAAAGGCTTTGAGTGGTAAAGCTTTAGAGGGTGTACCACTATTTAGTGGACAAATAGATCCAGATTCAATAGTAGATTGGATAGACAAAATAGAGAACCATTTTTAATGTGATGGTATCACAGAGGCCCAAAAAGTGAATGTGGACAAGTCAAGATTGAGAGGTTCAGCTCTCACACGGTGGAAGTTTGGTCAAACTGAAAGAGAGAAGGAAGGAAAGAGTCCTATAGCCACATGGAAGGGCATGGTGACGAAGATGAAGTAGACCTATTTTACTAATGATTATGAAGTGTAGCTACATAGGAGGAGACATAATCTCAGACAAAAAGACTTATATGTCCAAGACTACACTAAAGAGTTCCAAAAGTTCTGCCTACAGTCACAAGTGGTTGAAGAAGAAATCATCAAGCTAGCTAGGTATTTGAATGGACTTAAATGGTCTATTCAAGAAGACGTGAGTCTAGTGAACTTCAAAACCATCTGTGAATGCTATCAAATGGCCTTGAAGATAGAAGAAAAAGGAAAGAGGAAGAAAGAACAAAGTTCTAAAGGAAGAGGCAGAGGAAGAGATAATAGAGGACAAAGAGGTGGATGTGGTGGGAGGAGTCAGAAACAAGGACACAAGGAGAAGTCAAATACAATGAGCAGCAAGAAGAAAGTTCTAGTAGAGGTGGTAGAGGAAGGAAATCCAATTTTAGAGGTAGAAGTGGTGGACAAGGAAGAGGCAATTACTTTGCCAATATGAAATGTTACCATTGTAACCAAATGGGACACCTTGCCTATAGGTGTCCAAAGAAGAGTAGTACTTCTCAAGGAGGTAACAAGAGGACTAATTTGGTCCAAGAAGAAACAAGTACAGTTGATAAACACCTTGAGGTGCCAATAAGCTCAGAGGAAGGTGAGAACCTCATGATGAGGAGAACATTGATCAAGGAGCCAATCAAGGAAGAGCCAAGCCAAAGGAGGTCTTTGTATAGAATCAAATGTAAGGTGATGGGTAAAGTATGTAGGGATATCATAGACTAAGGGTCTATTGATAATATTGTATCAGAGGAGGCAGTCAACAAGTTAGGCATGACATGAATACCTCATACTCATCCCTACAAGGTAACATGGCTCAATAAGGGACAACATGTCTTTGTGAATGAGCAAGCATGGGTAGAGTTCTCTATAGGGAGATATAAGGACAAGGTACTATGTGATGTACTACCCATGGATGCATGTCACTTCCTCCTAGGTAGGCCATGGAAATTTGACCGCCAAGTATCCATGATGGAGTGAAGAACTCCTATACTTTCAAGAAGGATAACATGACTTTCAAAATTCAAGCATTGTTAGAAGATGTAGAGGTGAAGATAGCTGGTCCTAATGTATTAATGGTGAGTGAGAAAGAGTTCTTGGAAGCCATTGAAGAAGGAGAAGGAGTTGGTTTTTCTCTAGTGTTGAAGCCCAAGGAAGAGGAAGACAAAATAGTGAAGAGGACAGAGCTACCACAAGAGATACAAGAAATGTTGCAGAAGTATGAAGGCATTGTAAGTGATGGACATCCATCAACCCTACCCCCTATAAGACCCATAATCCATAAGATTGATCTTATTCCTAGAGCTACCCTACCAAATAAGGCAGCCTACAAGATGACCCCACAATAGAATGAGGAAATAGCTAGGTAAATTCAAGAGTTACTAGAAAAAGGTCTTATAAGGAAGAGTATTAGTCCTTGTGTTGTACCCACAGTCCTAGCCCCTAAGAAAGGAGGTACTTGGAGATTGTGTACTGACTCCAGAGCCATAAATAGGATCACTATCAGATAAGGGTTCCCTATCCCTAGGATAGAAGACTTGATGGATTGTTTAGGAGGGGCAAGTTACTTCACCAAGATAGATTTAAAAAGTGGCTATCACCAGATAAGGGTGAATGAAGGAGATGAGTGAAAGACAACCTTCAAGACCACTGAAGGGTTGTATGAATGGCTAGTCATGTCATTTTGATTATCAAATGCTCCATCAAATTTTATGAGGTTGATGAATGAAGTACTTAAAGACCACATTGGAAAGTTTGTAGTGGTATACTTGGATGATATACTCGTCTTTAGTAAGACAAGAGAGGAACACCTCAAGCATGTGGAATTAGTACTTAAGAGGCTACATGAAGAGAAGTTAATGATTAACTTGGAGAAATGTGAGTTCATCAAATAAAGCTAGTGTACCTAGGATTTGTTCTATCTCGTGGTAATCTAAAAATGGACAAGAGTAGGGTAGAAGCCATTATGAATTGGCCCACTCCAAGGAAAGAAATAGAGGTAAGGAGTTTACATGACCTTGCTCAGTATTATAGGAATTTCATAAGGAAATTTAGTGATATTTGTGCTCCAATGTTGGATACAATCAAAGGAGGAATGAAGACCAAGTTCATGTGGAATGAAAAAGCCAATAAGAGCTTTGAGTTGCTAAAGGAAAAGAGTTCTACCCAACCAGTGTTAGCCTTACCAAGCTTTGAGAAACTTTTCACAATTGATTGTGATGCAAGCAACATAGCCATTGGGGCTGTCCTAAGCCAAGAGGGTAGACCAGTAACATTTCACTCTGAGAAGTTGAGTGAAGAAAAAAAGAAGTATCCTTCTTATGACCTTGAGTTTTATGCATTGGTTCAAGCCTTGAGAAAGTGGAGACACTACTTGCTGCCCAAGGAGTTCATTGTTTATTTAGATAATCAAGCCTTAAGTTTTCTGAATTCTCAAGAGAAGTTGAGCCACAAGCACATGAAGTGGGTTGAGTACCTACAAGCTTAAACCTTTAACATCAAACATAAGAAAGATGTACTCAGCAAAGTTGCTGATGCATTGTCAAGAAGAGCTCTTTCCATCCAAGATATTCAGTTGAAGAGCATGGGAATAGATCACTTCAAGGATCTATATGCTGAAGATGGAGACTTTGCAGATATTTACAAGGTATGTGCTGAATACAAGAACCATTTCCATAGTGAGTATCTTGAATATACTTTGAAAATCAACCTTTTGTTTAAAGGCAATAAGCTATGTGTCCCTAGAGGTTCCATTAGGGAGAACATGATTCAAGAAAAACACAATGGTTCATTGAGTGGTCACTTTGGGATCACAAAGACACAATAACTAGTTCAAATGTTCTACTATTGGCTAAGGATGAATATTGATGTCAAGAGGTATGTAGAGAGCTGTATTGTGTGTCAAAGAGCCAAGGGTACTTCATTAAATGCTGGCCTTTATTAGCCCCTACCTATTCCTAGTAGACCATGGGATTGCTTGAGCATGGATTTTGTAGTTGGGTTACCCAAAACAAGACAAGGTATGGATAGTGTGTATCTAGTTGTTGATAGGTTTAGAAAAATGGCTCACTTTGTGCCATGCAAGACCACTAATGATTCCAGCCAAATAACATCTCTATTCTTCAAAGAGATAGTAATAATCCATGGGTTGCCTCAGAGCATTGTGTGTGATAGAGAAACCAAATTTATGAGTCATTTTTGGAAGACTCTTTGGCAAAGACTAGGCACTAATTTATCCTTTGGATCTGCCTACCATCCTCAAATTGATGGATAGACCGAAGTGGTGAATAGAAGCCTTGGAAATCTAGTGAGATTTTTAACAAAGGAGTATGGACAATAATGGGATCAATTGATTGGACAGGTTGAGTACACCTACAATGACACCATCAATAGGTCAATAGGGAAGAGCCCCTTTGAGGTGGTGTATGGATTACATCCTAGAGGAGTCTATGAGTTGAGAGACTTGAAGGATGGAGTGAAAGCAAGTGGATATGTAGATGATTTTTCTCAAGCCATGCAAGAGATACATGAGACAATCTGGAAAACATTGACAGAGAACACCTTGAAACATAAGGCAAAGGTTGATGAAAGTAGGAGGAAATTTGAGTTTAATGTGGGTGACATGGTTATGGTACATCTCAACAAGTCCAGACTTTAGAAGGGATTCCCTCACAAGTTGCAGATGAGAAGGATAGGCCCTTGTCCTATCTTGGCTAAGTATGGTGATAATACTTTCAAAGTAGAACTATCGGAAGATAGTGGACTGTCACCTATCTTCAACATTGTAGACTTAGTCCACTACAAAGGACCAAAGAAAGACTTGGATTAGAGTCTTCAAGAAGTCATCAGAGACGTGGAAGAGCTACAATTACCATCTGATACAATCACAAGAGCTGATAGCATACTAGATACATGAATCTACAAGGGAACTAGAACAAAAGAGTATAAAGTGAACTTGATCAAAAGACATGATCAAACAAATGTAGATGCAGTATGGGTCAAATAATCAAAGTTCAAGAAGCTAGGTATTGATCCAAGCATCATCAATCCAAGGGTGGATTGATCTTTTTGTTTTAGGGAGGATGGTGCAAGAGCACCTAGGCTAGCCTCCATGTTTGTTCATTTTTTCTTGTACTTGACATTAGCCAAGTCAACATAGGTTAGCTTTATTTTGACCTTAGGAGGTCTTAGCAATTTAGGCTAAGTGAGTTAGTCATTAGGACTAAGGTAACATCAATAGCCATTGTTTTTAGTTTTTCAAATTCTTAGGCTTAGTTGTTACTTGATGGATTGGAGTCTTGAATGTGTCCTAATCTCATAAATGAGGACATAGAGATGCCATATGGTCTTTAAATGATCTTGGATCCTATAAATAGTGAGGATAGAGGTCCTAAAATGTAGGGAAGAGGCATAATTGAAAAGATGCCAAAAGTTGCTATTTTGTTGTCATGACAACATTTGCAATAATTGCAAATGTTACATGCAATATGATTACATCAGATTCTCCATTATTCTAGGAGTGGGGAATCAACCAAGAAGGCCCTACAATGGTGTAAGAAGGAATATAGTGTATGAGAGACTTGAATCATGAAGGCACATTATTCATTGTACCAGTTGGAGATGAGCAATACAGTCTACAATTTTGTGTTTCCAGAAATCTTGAGCATTTCCTTGTGACAGTCATACTTTATGAATTGAGAGCTTCTAAGTAATGATTTTTTTATGTTATTATGAGTGTTTGGAATTTTTCTCATTTAGTTACCAAGTTTCTTTGAGGTAGTTTAAGGACTAGTTTAAATTGTTTTTGTGTTTAAGTAGTTCACTGGTCCTGTCTTGACCAGTCAGTCTAGATATGACTCCCCCATGAAATATAACCATGGGAAACTTCCAAGGGTAGATGGAAATGTTAGGGAAGTTAGTAGTGTACATATTTTTAGAGTTAGGAGTTAGGGAAAGACAAGTAGCTATTTTTAGGACCAAGCCCTAGGCGAGCATGCACTGTCCGATTAGAGGTTTGGAGGAGAAACAATGAGTTTCCATGAGCAGGGGAAGAAGGTACAGTATGGTCCAAGCACATGTATATTTAGGGTTTAGTGTCATATTAACATACTGAGTTGGTTGAGTTCCTACCAATACGTGGAGACAAGTTTTGGACAAGTTTAGCATAGTGTTGCATATTGTCCTAGTTTTTAGGCCTATTAGCCCTTTAAGACCTAGTTTGTAGGAACCCTATGTATGGAGAGCTTATAAATCTAAAACCTTAAAAATTTCTTGTAAGGTGATAAAGGGTATCTGGATATGGTCTTAGATTTTCAATTTATTTGGGAAAGTTTGAAGTTAATTGGGAAAAACACCCTAGAAAAGGCTACAAGGAATTAGGCCTCCTTAGGCCAAAAGTGTGAACTCGATTGCAAAGAGTGAAGAGATTCATCAATATGGATTCCAAATTGATCAAATGTGATGTCTACATGTTGATGGACACCCCTGCAGATGAATCAAGATTGTTAGTGTGAAAATTGGCATTTAGACTCTTCTAAGAGAGAGTAGGGGAAGTGGAGAAGTGAAGTAATCATAGGGTGTTAGTCTTTCAAAGGGTGAAGCACAAATGGAGACTCTTAGAGAAGAGTAGGATTAAGACTTAGTTAATGATCTAAGCCTAATAAGGACCTAGAGGAGATTAGGATCCTTGAAGAAGATAGAGAAGATCTTTTTAGTAGATTGTGCAAGGAAGCCCATTGGAACACTCACATCAAAAAGTTGTACTAATGCTTCTAAAGAATACTTATGGCTAAGAATAATTCTTGAAGATTTGGGTCTACCTCAACAAGAACCTACACCTTTATTATGTGACAATCAAAGTGTAATAGCCTTGGAAAAGAATCCCGTCTACCATGCAAATTCAAAGCACATTTCTCTCCATCATCACTTCATTAGAGAGAAAATTAAAGAAAAGAAAGTATCCCTCATCTATCGCAAGGGTGAAGATCAAGTTGCATACTTTTTGACAAAGCCTCATTCTAGAGAGAAATTTGAATTTCATTGTAACAATTTGGGTTTGATATCCCTTGATGTAAATTCCCCAAGTAAAGATTAAAGGGGGGTGTTAGAATTTAATCTTTTCTTGGTTGAAACTATGTATTTAAAGGATAAACCAAGGTATCATATTTGTATTTGTCCTCTAGTCCAAGTAGGAGGACATGTCACTTTTTTTTTAATTCCTTTAATAAGGAAATTAGATATTCATCCTTAAGAGGAATCTCACATTTGGCACACACACAATGTGAATGTGGCATGTATAGAAGATGGGAGTTACATGAAAAATCCTCCACTCATCTCTATTTAAGAGATGCCTCTCACACATTTGTTCAGTAATATTCTCTCTTTTCTCACTTCTCCTCACATTCTCATCTTTCTCTCTATATTGTATTGAGCTTATTGTTCTAATTATTTAGGCCTTGTGCCATATTCATATTCATCACAAGGGGTTATTATTATTTTTCCCCTTTCAAATCCTTGTGTTCTTATCTTGGTTCTTCGAGCATTTTGGTGATCTTTTGGCTTGATACTTTGTAGTGATTCCTCTCTATCTCTCTTGGTAAACTTGGTAAATTCCTTTCATGCACTCACACTTGGATTCTTTCATTTTCTCTACTTATTTTTTATGATTCCTATATATATATATATATATATATATATAT
>MU227293.1:961840-981563 GCA_018584345.1 Thuja plicata
TATATATATATATTAATCTCTCTCTCTCTCTCTCTCTCTCTCTCTCTCTTTATATATATATAGGCCAGTTTTAAGTGTTCTATCTGATTACTATGTGAGAAAAGCAGGGAAGGTTTTTTAAGAAATTAAAGATGTTTCACTGGAAGTCTAACAAACATAAGGTGGGTTAACCAGTCTAGCTTAATTCTTAAAAAAGATAGAAAATCTAGGTGATAAATTATTGTTATTATTGTTGCTATCAAGTGAAGTATACTTCATCCATAAATCCATTTCTCACAGTAGCATTGATTCTAGTTAATTGTTTATATTTTGGACTATTTATTAGTTATTCTCCTTAGATGCTTATTATGGAGAAGACTACTGTAGTATGTGTCCTATAGAAAAATAGTTTCTCTTTAACAATATAGCTTATTAGAATTTTAATCTTAGAGAGCTTGTATCTATAGGATTTAAACCTAGTTTTAATAGGGGAGGATTATGAAGCCAAATTCTATGCATTGGGTAGAAAGGAGCCATCCATAATAACTATGTTACACTACCATTACTCTAAAATTAGGTCATTATCTTATAACCTTATTCTTTCCTAAATAGGGATAACAGAACATAAATCATACAAAGAAGAAAGCTTCAGAAGACATATTATTGGAGAAAGATGATGCTTCTATTTAATGGAAGAATGAAATATCATAAAACGATACAGTTTCTTAGAAGATATTTGTTTCCAAGAGTTACTGCGCTTTTTAGGAAATTGCTTCCATATCATTAGGGGTCTTGGGTGACACCTCTTTCCTCTTCCTCTTTCTGTCATATCTAGCAATGTTTGTAAAATTCCCTGTGGTATCTTCATCTTCTGATTGGCTGAACCCTTCTCTATCAGTATTTCCTACATCATCCTCATGCCAATATGTATAGAAACAATCCTCAGATTCAGGTATCCTAACATGGAGATAGTAGTATAGAAATTCTAGGTTTGTCCTTATGATGGGAGTTCTAGATATAAGTGTTGCTATGGCGTCAGTTTCCAATATGAGGGAAGAAGGAGCTAGCTTACCATTAATCAATGGAGAATTGTAGTATCTAGGTATTGTGATAGTCATTTCACCCTTGATGTTATTGATTACTGTATCCAAACCTCCTAGGAGTTTCTTTTTGAATAGTCGGGTGCATAGCCTTCTAATATCAGATTTAACAGGATCTACATGAATGGCTGATGCAATGAACACATAAGGGATGTTAGAATTTACTCGGTAATAATCGTCATTAGTCAAGAGCTCCATTCCTAAGATCCTATAAACAGCCCTGAGGGTTAAAACATGGGTACATAGCATAATGAACTTGAGTCTGTTAATATCTATAGCACCATCAAAGTCCAAATGTGTCTTCGAACCTCTCAATTTGATAGGGGTCTTCAATATCGGAATTACGGATGCTAAAGCCAAAAGGGATGAAAGGATGGTAATGAGTTTCTTATAACTTGATAAAAGAGATTGTTCAGCTTCTACCTTTACCAATTCCAACTCTTGAGTTCCTAGGTTAGTCTGTAAAGGGAGATTAAATGGTTTTAAGGGATGTTGTTTATATTAGGATCACATATGTCATAAGTTGGGCTCCCTATTATATTAGCATACTATATTAAATAGGCATAAAAAATATTGAGCCGTAGTATTTTGTAAAAGGATCGTTCACATGGTCTAATAATTATTGTTAGGATGTATAAATATCATTCTGTATTTTAGAGGAAAATGTATAAACTAATAAATACATGGATATTTTTCTATATGCGGAGATGCTTTTACATATGTATCTATAGATGTGTGTTTATTTTCCTATACATTCGTGTGTAAATTGTTATGTATCAATCTATATAAAGAAATTTATGTATATGTATATTCACATATTTTAATCCATGTTACTATTCTACATAATAAGATGTGTTATGAAGGCTAATTCAAGGCACATACTAAAGTCGAGCTTCGCAGAGAAAAAATAAAAAGAACTCTCAAATGTAGCATTTCTAATAAACTTTATATCTATTTCTTGCCCATTATTCATCAGTTTTATAGTAAAAGTTCTGTAAAGTATCAATACCTATTTAATAGCAAAATATTAGAATCTTTCCCTGTTTCAAATATGATATCTATTTATATGAACATTACTAACTATACTGTCCTATAATTTTGACTTAGCTTCTTCAACTGTTGGTCTCTTCTTTCATCTGCTTGAAGACTATCAATGCTTCATCTTCTTCATCATTCCCATGTAAGCTTCTAGTATTTCTTTTGACATTTGGTGAGATGAAGTAGACATTATGGGCATCTTCATAGTAATCCTTGGGAATAATATATCCCTTGACTTTCTAATAGTCCAGCACCCAAGTTGTTGGTGGTTGATTTTCCTCCATAACTTTCATGAGAAAATCCATGTTTCTCTTCAAATCTGGCTAGACTGACTCAAAGATAGCTTTTTCCTTGAGGACGAGAATCAGGTGCTACTGGGAGGCTGGTGTGTTGGGGATGTGGTTAGTGGTCATTCTTATATAGATTTTAGGGAATGGGATACACTTCTCCATGTCTATACAATGTATAGCTTTTTCTAGACCAACCAGAATATCATCCTTAAAGATTTTCTTTGTCTTGTTGATGATTTCCTCTTTTGGATACCCGGCTTCCATAGCTAATGAAATAAATAGGCCAATAATATGGCCATTCACTCAAACTGTGTAATCATAGCCAAAGAAAAATTCTCCAAAACGTTTTTCCAAAGTCCTTCTCCACTCATTTGGGATATCCAATAGAATGTTTTTCTATCTCTCAGGTTGAATGGGCCCTTGAAACGCCATCTACCGCTTCCCTCTAGGGAAGGTCAAGATATTAGTCTCCATCTTAGTTTCTCTTGCAAATTCTACTGTGAATCATTGATTAATTTTGATGTTCTAAGTATCCCTTGTGCTACAAAAGTTATCGATTCAATCATGTTTAATTACTTCTCTTTTTTATTTGGCTGATACATCATGCCTAGTTATGATGTAATTGGGTTTGTAATAATAAGGGAGTACATGCGTAGCTCATGAGAAGCTCCATTTACATCTGGTTCCTATGATTTAAGAGCTGAGTGAGTACAAGATATGGTGATTTGCTGCTGTTTACTTAAAGTGTGATCAATGCTTTTGGTTAATCCATTGATTGATGATTGAGCTCATGATTCTTGGGAGTGTTAAAATGGATAAAATCTAGTAGTGTTCCATTTATAATTTCATTCTTGTATTATTGGTAGTTAAGTTTTCATTATTGAATTGACAGGAAGTTATGATGATATAAATTATCAAATTTGGCAGTTCAAGTTATTGTATAATTAATATTATATGTTACCCTTCTATGTTGCATTATATTCTTTGTTAGATTAGTAATATTATATAGTTTTATTACATACAACATTGTGTATCATATTGATATATTATTTGCTCCAATATTGTTATAAATCAACTTATGTTTTTATTATCCTTATATTTTGTAATAGTTATTATTACTATGGTTAATAGTCTTGTTATTCTGATTTCTTTATTTTGTTGTTATGGGGTGTAAATTACTTGTTCATTCCTTCCATCCACCCCTTTATTGGCTAAATAGTCGGCAATTTTATTTCCTTCTCTGAATATATGATTAATCATAAAATGGTTAAAAAAGGATAACAGATTTATCCCTCTTTTTACTAATCCATTCAATCTCCAATTCTGAGTGTTACCAGTTTTGAATGCATTAATAATAAGAGTTGAATCCCCTTCTCTTTCAATATAATCTAAATTAATTTTTTTTTACAGCAATAGGCCTTCAATAAGCGCATTGCATTTTGCTATATTATTAGTGGCTATCCCCAAGTCTTCATATTTAGATGCTATAATTTTTCATGTTTCATCATGAATACAACATCCAAACTCAGCCTTACCTAGATTACCTTTTGAAGCACCATTGAAGTTTAGTTTATACCACCCAGAGGAAGGTGGTCTGCATATACAATTACTCCTAAGGTTCTTTTTTTCTATTCCTTTTTTTCCTACAAAGGAGGGGATTTTTAGCCCAAAGTTCCTTAATCTTTCATCATCTTGGGTAAATTGCATATCTCTTCTTCCAATCGATTTACAATTATTAAAAAATTCAACTATGCAGGCTTCTACTTTATTTAGAAATTGGGCACGCTCCATTTTATGGTCCTTGAAGATTCTTCTATTTCTTTCCTCCCATAGTTCCCAGCTTAAAATGGAAGGAGAAATAACCCAAATCTTATCAAACATTCCAGAATCCCTCTTTCTGGGCCAATATTTGAGAAGATCATCTATATTATTGGAAAAGACAGTTTTCCAATTTAGTTTTTGGGCTAGTCGTGTTTAGCAAGAATACGTAAACAGACAGTCTATGAAAAGATGATTAGTGGTTTCACAAGCTTTTCTACATAATTCACATCTAGAAGGACCTTGATAGCCCATTTTTTGGAACCAATCTACAGTCAAAATTCTATGTTGGGCAGCCGCCCATGTAAACATACCAACTTTTGTTACGTAGTTTTTATTCCAACAAAGATCAATTGGGAGTGTTGTTCTGGTAGGAGCCTCTTTAGAAAGAGTGACATACCCATCTTTCGTATTGTACTCACCATTGTTGGATTTGGCCCATATTATTCTATCTGCATTAGTTGATGGATTAATTTTTCTATCCTTTAAGATTCCTTCTAAGGCTATTCTAAATATGCAAGGCAATCCCAAGTTGTCCAAGGTTTTCTAGTTCCATCCTAAGGCCGGGTTATTATTTGTTACATCTATATAATCCTTAACATATATACCCTTGTTGTTTTTAATATGTTCTAAAGAAGGATCATTATTCATAATAGAATTGAGAGGGGGGTAGCCACCCCATGAATCTTCCCAAAATAAAGCATTCCCCCCATTCCCTATATCCCAAGTTATATTGTCCATAACAACCTTCCTGCATTCTAAAATAAAGTTCCATATTCTTGAGCCATTTGGAGGGTGACTATGTCTAAAGATACTTAAAATTGTCATTACCATATAAATATTTGTATCTCAAAATTTTGGCCCATTTAGCTGCAGGATCTATATTCATTTTCCACACCAGTTTTGCACCTAAGGCAATATTTTGTTATTTTATGTTTTTAATATTCAAACCTCAATCCTCCTTGGGTTTGCACATCTTTTCCCATGCAATCATTGCAAGTTTTTTCTTGTCACTTGAACCTTGCCAGTAAAAGTTCCTAATTTTTTTGTTAATATCTTTTTCTATTCCTTTGTGGAGACTAAGACACGTCATTTGGTATGTTGGGATTGTAGACATGACATATTTGATCATCACTACTTTGCCACCATTAGAAAGTCATTTCCCTTTCCAAGATTCTTCTTTCCTGTCAATATTATTCAAAACCCTATCCCAAAGATTAGTTGATCTGTTACCCTTGTCTAGAGAAAGCCCTACATATTTGCATGGTAATTCTCCTTTATTGAATTCTAGAATTATACAAATATTTCTTTGTACCATCTCTAAAGTGTTAAGAAAGTAGATTTTAGATTTTCCTTTATTAATGTTTTTCCCTAATGCTTTGGAGTACAAGTCTATGATGTTTTTGATAGCTTTGGCTTCTACCAATGTTGCATTCCCAAAAATAAGGTTATCATCAACAAATTGTTGATGAGTACAAGCTTCAACTCCTTTAGTAATTTTGATGTCGAAAATCAGGTTATCATTCTTAGCCTTAGTTAGCATCCTGTCTAAAGCTTCTGCCATAATTATAAAGAGAAAGGGGGATATAGGGTCGCCTTGTCTAATTCCTTGAGAAATATTAAAGAATCCATCAGGATTGGCATTTATTAGTATCAACATTTTAGGTCTAGAAATGCATTCAAAAATTAGATTGATCCATTGTTTAGAGAAGCCAATGGATTCTAAGCATTTGCATAGAAATCACTAGTCAACCTTATCGTATTCTTTTTTGATGTCTAATTTTATAAGCATACTAGGAAGGTGGTTGTGTTGGACTATATGAATAGCCTCTTGTGCTATGATAACTCCATCTAGGATAGATCTTCCAGGAATTGTTCCTCCGAAATGATAAGAGGAAGTAACTTTTTTAGCATGTTAGCTATAGTCTTGGTAAATAGTTTATAAATCATGTTACATAGGGATATGGGTCTATAATCATCAAATCCATCTAGATTTAAATTTTTGGGTATTAAGGCTATAAACGTATTGTTGATTTCTTGGAGAATTCTACCTGAGTTTTTCATGCCTTCTAAAGCCGCCACTACTTCATCACTAATAAAGTACAAGCATTGCAAAAAAAAGAAAGAAGGGAATCCATCTGGTCCAGGGGATTTATCTGGATGGAGATGTTTAAGAGAAGATTATACTTCTTCCTTAGCTATTTTAGCGTTAAGCAATTTATTATGTTCATTAGTTATAATTCTACGTATGTTATTCATTATTTCCCTCTGAGCTAAACTATCTGATCCTTCTAGGTTATTTAAGATAGTCTCAAAGTGGATAGCAGCTTCAGACGCTAGATCAATAGGATCAACAATTAATGTCCCATCATCTTCTTTTATCTTAGTGATTCGGTTAAAATTACACTTAGCCTTAGAGCTATTATGGAAGAATTTGTATTTTTGTCTCCTTCTTCTAGCCATAATTCTCTTGATCTCTATTTCTAGTAATATTATTCTTTGGCTAGTATATCCTCATAGCTGTGTAATAATTTCTTTTCTTTTGTGTATGTCTCGGAATTCATCCCTCCTCTAATGACCTCTTCATTAAGTTCTGCAATTTCTCGCTCAAGGTTGCTTTTGGCATCGAAGATATTGCCAAAATGTTCTTTGTTCCATTCAATAAGTCTTTGCTTGATGTGTTTTAGTTTTGAGTTTAGGATACAAGTTTTGGAGCCTTTGAAACTCTTTTCATTCCACCATTCCTCGATCTTAGTCAAGCATCCCTCATCTTTAAACCACATTTCTCAAATTTGAATGGGTTCTTTTTAGGTACTATGTCCTCTTCTAAAATCAAGCATATTGGGAAATGATCAGACCTAGAGTGTGCCACAATATTTGTTAGAATTTAATCTTTCCTTGGTGATATATGTAATTAAAGGATAAACCAAGGTATCCTAATTTGTATTTGTCCTCTAGTCCAAGTAGGAGGACATGCCACATTTTTATAATTCCTTTATTAAGGAAATTAGATATTCCTCTTTAAGAGGATTCCTACACATGGCACACACTTAATGTGAATGTGAAACTCATAGGATATGGAAGTTACATGAAAACTCCCTCACTCATCTCTACTTAGGAGATGATTCTCTCTCACTTCTTAAGGTTGGTTCTCACAAGTTGGTTCTCATGGAGTAGTTCTTCTCTTTTCTTCTCTCTTTTTCATTCTCATTCTCACAATATTGTAGTGATCTTCTTGCTCCATCTCTCTCTTCTTTTTTGGCTTCTTGTATCATTCATTTTATAAGTACAAGGGGTTTTTCTTAGTTTTTCCCCTTTCAAAAATAATGTCTTGGTGTTGTTCTTGAGCTTCTTGGTGATTGTTCTTGGATCATCTCTTTGTTTATGGTAAACATTTTTATTTTTGCACTCTCTCTTGGATTCTTTCCTAAATCTAGTTTACTTTATTTATATTTTCTAACATGGTATTAGACCTGGTTTAATCCTTGTTTTTTGAGTGTGCATGCAGGAATAGTTGAAAGATATCTCAGTTGTGAAGGAGAAAGCATTTTTTTTCTTAATCTAACTCTTGTTTGCAAGTTTTCTTTCATTCTTTTTGCAAATCTAAATCTGTTTCAATTTTTTTTTAAAGTAATAATCACTCCCTCTGTCGGGCAACCGCAAGGGTTTTCTACTTCATGCATTTCCACTCCTTTATCTAACTTTCATATTTGCAGGTTTATACTTGTTCTATATATTCAGATTTGTCATTTTTTTTCTCAAAATCTAATATTTAGAACTATCTGCTTGTGTTTATTCATCTTCATCATCTCTATTGTTTCTTGCAAGATTTATATTACTATATCTCAATTGTTTTTATATGCATGCAGGCATCTATTTGTTCTAATCTCTATTTTTCATTAACAATTTTTCTTGCAGGCTTAAATCTCTTTGCAATCTGTAAATTTATTTTATATATGTGTGTATTCTAATAACATTTAAAATGTTTACATCTATGTTCTTATAATTTTTTTATAATATCTTTGTTCTTACTATTATATCTCTGTTTGGAGCACTGCCTATGGTGTCATCTTGCTATTTGGGAGACTCTATCATCATTGTGATTTCACTGCCTTCTCCTTTGCTCATATTCTATTTTTTTGCAACTTATTTCATCTAGCGATGTGCAATGTTCATCATTGTTAGCACATCTCTTGTCAATAGCAATGCGTAACATTCTTCATTGTTAGCATACTTCCTATAATTTTCATAGCGCAACATTGACTGGTCTCTCCCTCTCGTAGCATTAGCATTTTGCTTTGTTCTTTTAAACTTTAATACTTCTCTGCGTAGCGCTGGGAGTCTAGCCGCATTCCTTGACTTTGCATGTGCTCTCACGGGTGTATGAAGCACAATCCCTTCATGTTGCTGGGGAGAGAAATATAGAGATGGCCGAGGAAATCCATCGTGTTTTCTTTTGCCACCAGGAAATCTCATGTGCGGACAGATTTGGGCCATTGGATTTAACTTTGCAACACCTTGGTAACAACACTGGGTGGCTATGAGCATCATTTTTCAGACTATGCAGACATTCATCCTTTGGCAATATCTCCTTTATATTGTATACTTCATGGAAAATTTCCGAGCTCTAGGAGAAAGTAAGTTTCTTTGAAAACAACGGTGAGGAGATGTTTCTACAGTAATGTCAAATTTCACCGTATTATCAAGGATTTCATTCTCTACCTGCCAGTTCAGCAACACTGCCTTCTACGCAGTCTATCATTTCCTTTTTTCAAAATTATCATTGCATTATTTAATAACTTTGCAGTCCATCATTACATTTTTTTTAAAAATATAACTGCATGTTGCATAATCATTGTGCACTCTTTCTTTCGTAAATGCAAGAGCAACAGTTTGTTTTGAGATGAGACAGATGTATCATGTGGTAAGTTACAGAGGCTGCAGTAGAGTCTTGGCTGCTGGCTGCTATTTTATTGGAGATTGTGCATATGATGAGACACTATACTTGATATCTGATCAGTAAATTTTTTGCACTTTTGATTTTTTTTCCACTAAACTTGACACTGCTGATTCCCATGTGTTTTGTCTTTATTCCTTTGCGTAGCCCATTATCACCTTGGTCAGCTTTTTTACTTATATCAGAATCTTGCGCAGCTTGTCTACAGTTTAATTCATCTTAGACATTGGTTATATTTCTGTCTTTATTTTTTATATTTATTAACATTATATATTGTTTGGTATTCTATCTCTGGCTTTTAGCTTTGTCTTTGACATTTTATTGCGCAGTTATATTACTTAAGTTATCTATTCCTAGCACTGCATTTGTAAAATGTTTGTAATATTAACTTTGTATTCTCCTAGCAATATCCTCAGCGCAATATTCTATCTTTGAGTTTTTTAGCTGTCTCTTTGCGTAGCGTTAGCCGCTCTCATATTGAGTAGCATTCTCATTTCACAGTATCATTTCACAGCATCCCTTCACCCTATCCACTTCACAGCAGCTCACGCAACCTCCTCTTATTCCACTCCTCTTGTGCAGTACCTTGCACAATTTTTTTTAGTGTTTAGCGCAACTCTCTACTATGGTTCAGCATTCATATTGCCTTGTTAATTAATCTCACTAGTTTCATTCTTTATTATCAAGTTTTTAAATTTTAGTCTCTTGTGCAGAATTTCTATCAACATTTGAAGCAAGTTGTAGATTTATGCTAAGTAAAAAAATTCTTAATCAGTGGAAATTCATTGGATATTCATTTTTAATTGGTAATTGGTTCAAATTTTTGGAATAGTTGTTCAGCTTTCAGATATTAGTTGCAGATTGGTTTTGGTGGTTGTAGAATATCAGACTTGCAGGGGGAATTGTCTGGTTTTTATCAAACTTTATCATTATCTGTTCTCTTTGTCTTTTTTTAATTATAGTTTGAATTTTTTCTTTAACTCATTCAAACTTTAATTTCATTATTGTTTATTTTCAAAGCTGCAGGCTAATCATTATTCTAACATTGCATATTATCATTATTTAATTACAGTTTTTTAAATTATTTTTTAGAATTCTTCATTCTTTCATAACAGTTTTTTTCCAGATTCTCATCTAAGCATTTCTCATTTTTTTATCTTACTCTTTAAATTAATAATTGTTCTCTCCATTTCAATTATTATCATTGCAGTTTTACTCACTCTTTCTGACTCTTATGTAGGTTCGGCATTATCTTACTTCGTATTATATCATTTTTCTAATATCTCGCTGTAGGATTATCATTGTTTTTTCAAAATTGCAGGCTTATCAATTATCCACCCTTATTTAATAATTTATTCAATTTGTTTATCATATTTAAAAGATATTTAAACTTTATAATTTAAAAAAAAAAAAAAAAAAAATGTAAACTATTATACATTTTTTTAATATCTTTTAATATCGGTGTTAACCCATTTCCATTTTATCATTATAAACTTAATTCAATTGCTAATTCGTCATTTAATTGCAATTAAAATTTGTTCCCTCGTTTAAACATAAAATTTAATTTTTTTTCATATCATATTTAACCATTCAATTGTCAGTTACATTAAGTTTAAAATTATTTTTATTGATCTTTATCATTATATATTGAGTATATTTAACTTTGTTTAAGCTAATCTGCTCATTTTTCTTACTTAATCATGTCTTTTCTTACCTATATAAATATGATTTCATCTATTCTTCAAAAATTAGATTTATTATTCAAGTCTTTTAATATAAGGAGTGTTTGTTCAAAACAATTGAATTCAATTTCATTCAAACAGGGGCACTATTCTCTACATTAATTTAAATCTAACAATCATTTATGGAATACTCATTTTTATTTATTTTATATAATTTTATGCTAAGATTTTTTAAAGTATGTTTTCTTTAAATATTTTTTAAATTGCAAGTTATGAAAAATTGGAATTGTTATTCAAGTTAAGGGGGTTATTTTATTTTAGCTATCAAAACATTCATCCTTTTGAATTTATATCAATTTTACTTTAATAGGACAGATTATTATTTTCATAGGAAAAATAATTTTCAATCTCTTTTAAATAAGGGGGTAACTAATTTTATTTGAGGAATGAGGTATTTTCTTGCAATTATGTCATCATTTTTTCATGAAATGTGGTAATTGATCTAACTCTTCTTTCAAGGAGAAAAAATGTTTGTCATATGAATGATCCATTGCCCCTAAATTTAATTTGTTTCAGTATTATGAGTTTATTTGTGTATTGATTTCATTATTTAGCATTAATTACTATCAATTTTATATGATATATTGTTATGCACTTAGTTGCATCTTTTATCAGTTCCACTTGTTCTATCTGTTAGTTGCACTGGGTTGCACTTGCTCAGTTGATGTTTATCAACTTGTTCCATCTGTAAGTTGCACTGGGTTGCAATTACTCAGTTGATGTTTATCAACTTGTTCCATCTGTAAGTTGCACTGGGTTGCAATTACTCAGTTGATGTTTATCAACATGTTCCACTTGTAAGTTGCATTGGGTTGCACTTACTCAGTTGATGTTTATCAACTCGTTCCACCTGTAAGTTGCACTCGGTTGCACTTACTTAGTTGATGTTTATCAACTCGTTCCGTCTGTAAGTTGCACTGGGTTGCACTTACTCAGTTGATGTTTATCAACATGTTCCACCCGTAAGTTGCATTGGGTTTCACTTACTTAGTTGATGTTTATCAACTTGTTCCACCTGTAAGTTGCACTCGGTTGCACTTACTCAGTTGATGTTTATCAACCTGTTCCATTTGTAAGATGCAATGGATGCACTTACTCAGTTGATGTTTATCAACTTGTTCCATCTATAACATGCAATGGATGTGTTGTCTACCAAAATTGCACCCTATTAAGTTTACAGGAAACTTAACCTTTTGGAAAAACATGGAAACATTCCAAGGTTGTGGGTAACCTATGGCTGGAATGAATCTCCGGGTTCTAGGCCGGCTTCCTATATGATGATCACCTGTTTGCTTCTTAAAAGACTGAAAACTGATGGGGAAAATGGATAGAAAGATTGCATGAAAATTTAAATAGCTGAAATGAAACCTAAACTAAGGTGATCCACCAAATTTGACATGAAAACATAACACACATAGGATTAAGCCCTGGGTCAACTAACTGAATTGGAGGTAAAACACAAATCTCTTGTATAGGCATGCATTAATATTTCATAACAAGGTCATGATTAAACATGTTAAGAGGAAAGACTTCACAGTTAACAGCTCAAAAGTAAGACACTAGTTACAACTTGCAAGCAAACATACTCTTCTACAAGTAGATGCTACAAATGGGACATGATTAAGAGGAAACAAAATCATTCACAATTAACCCATCAACCATCTACAATGCATACAAACAAGCAGAAAAGAGACAAGGCTGACACAATTCAATAAATTGGTTCCAAGAATTTCAAACTCTGCATATTATTTTTCACAATGAGTTGCAGACTTATGCACAAAATATACCAAGGACACAGAAAATGTCAAAAGCATGCTTTCCTGCATGATTAGAACTGATTACAAATGAGTCCTCAACTCATATTTATGCATTTTTCAAAACCAACTGCATTCTGAAAGTAATAACTTCTGGATCGGATTTGGCCTGTCCAGCAACCGTTTACCCCTTCAAAAGGTTGCAAAAATATCATTTGATGACCCAAAAGTCATACCCAAGAAATATCAACATAAATAATCCCTCACAGAAGCAGTCTTATCCCTCTAGAAGAGTCACAAAAGTCTCTGAATTGCAATAACTTTTTTGCAGACCCAAAAATGCATCTTCTGACCTTTTTAAATTTGATCTTTCCATCTGCAAAAAATCTGATTTTCAGCGTCTGAGAAAAATCTGATATCTTTTTGGCCACTTCTCATTCGCTATGAAAATTAGCTTTTCCAACTCGACTGTCTTACTTTTGCCTTCTACGAGTGAGTGACGAGCTTATTCTTTGAACCCCTTCATGTCTGTCACATACTCACAGTCTTTTATGCTCTACTTCTATCCTCTGCACGAGTGAGCGATGCTTTCTGTTCCTTACCTCAGTTGCAAGCTTGCAAGCCTGAAATCTTGACTTTGCCACTGACTGCGAGTGCACGACATCCTTCCTCTTTCATTTTTCGCCTACTCGCGAGCCATTTTTCTCTCATCTGAGTTGATCAACAAGTTCGCGACAGTACTTCTCCCTTTAACTCATCGCACACCCGCGAGCTGATCTCCCTTCATCTTTACTGATGGGCGACTGAGCGATGACTTTATTCTTTAGCTCATCACACACCCGCGAGTCGATATCCCTTCATCTTTTCTGACTGGCAACTGAGCGATGAGTCTCCTCCTTTGCTTTTCGCACACTCGCGAGCTGTTATGAATTTTGAGAAACACCTGCGCGACAGAGTGATGAGTCCCTTTTTATCTCATTGCACACTCGCAAGTTCCTATGAATATTGATAAATACTTGTGCGACTGAGCGATGAGTCCCTTTTTTAACTCGTCGCATCCTCACACTGAAAAATACAACCTGGGTTAAAACATTGCGCGAGTGTGCGACCTTCAGGACATTGAGCTCGTCGCGCAGTCGCGAGCTTATGACATTGACCTGAAAACCTGACGCGGGTATGCGACTGCTTTGTTCTTTTACATGACTTTCTCAGTCGCAAAGTAGGATGGAGATGGCATGACTTAACAGTGACTACGTGATATGCATAATTTTAACTCGTCGCTGACTCGCAGACTAAAAACCTGACTCTCTTAAGGCCTCGCGACTACGCGATTCCTTTCATGGACAACTCATCGCCAACTCACGGACAGATAAAAAATAGACATAAATAGATCACAATTGCATGATGACCTCTATTTGGCAGCTCGTCACCCACTCGTGAGATTTTAAAGACTTGACATAAAGGAGATCGCGATTGCACGATTCTTCTACATTACAGCTCGTCGCGTACTCGCGCATCTGAAAGACTTTTCAAAAAACCCGATGTGACAGAGCGATTAGACTAAGACATGACTTTAGCAAGGTTTGACATCTTTTTGCATGACAAAACACAAAATTTAAACAAGGAAATCCTGAGAAAAGCAAAGCCAAAAGATTCAAATAAAACCTAAGGCATTGTTAACAAGTCTCACGTAATAATGCACTCTTTTGCTCTTTTCTCTGTGCATATGAATGTGATTCAACAGAACTGAGAATTTACCTTAATCCATTCAAAACATAATAAATCCACCTGATTGATCTTAGTATCGAAAATTAGTAACATTTTTGGCGATTTCTGCTCAATGTTTGCCTGCTAAACATCAAGACCAGCTGCCTGAACTATCCATTGGGCATGGAGTCATTAAGAAAACATACTGGCAACCTGAATTCCACTTGCAAAACTAATCAAATCTTCTAAACTAACTGAATATGGATGCATGAGTTGTGATAGGAAAATATGGCACTTCACTTGTAACCTCTGAATGACCGAGAACCCTTCTGAGAACCTTTCAAAACAAGAAAACTGAAACCAAACTAACTAACTAGAAAACTGCCAACCGAAAACACTGTTGTAACTCATGATATGTATGAAAGAAATGTTTATGATATGAGATAGTGGAGTACACTCCTATCTTCTATTATAGATCCTTTCTTTATACCAGTATGATGAATTTCAACATTGCTTTCTCCTTATTATTCTGACCACACGGAAAGCAAACTAACTACCAACTGACTATGCAACCAGCACTTAGAGGAAAACAAAACTATCTAACCTACCCTAGTCTAACCTGCATAGAAGCCTGGTCAAACAAATCCATTTACAGGTTCTGAGAAATATCTGCCTTTTCTCCTCAGTTTGCATAGGAAAACATACTCAACAGCAGCAAAGAATACATGAAACATAGGCATATGACCCAAAAGTTGATACACCATGTCTTGAAAGATATAGGCAAATGCACTTACCTCATCTAATTGATCAAATGCCCTGTTACCCAGGACTGGAGGAATGAGTTGAAATTTCTCTGACTCAGCTGCAAATGCGTCTTCAGCTTCATCTTTTAATGGAGAATCATGTTTAGCTGCTTGGACAGCTACTCCTTCATTATTGGCCTCCATTCTTGCCAAATGCCTGATGGGGCAGCCTTTAGAGATGACAAACTTAGGGCTTACTCTACTAGCTCCCTATTGTTGTTCATACTGACTTTCTTGCATAAGTGCATGCCATGCCAATTCCTCCTCAATTAGAGGCCCACCATCTTCTGTCAGGACCTCCAATAGATTATCCAAGCTATCAACCGGTGAAAGATTCTCAGCACATGGTTCAAACTTCAACCTAGGCACAAGATCTTTAGGAGTGATTTCCAAAATAGGGCTCTCTTCAATGGGCTCACATTCTGAAAATTCAACAATAAGATTTTCACAGAAATCTTTGATAATACTATCAAAACACTCCTCCGCTAAGATCTAGTCACCCTCCATATCTTGAGTGGATACTTTGTCAAGTGTATCCCCATGATTGATGTCCCTTTGCTGCAAAGTGTGGATGGATATGTTGTGAATATCAGTACCCTCCTCTTGTTCCACAAATAGGGGTAACTCATCAAAGAAAAACATGACAATTTCCTTTGTACCAGCCTTCTCTGCTATATCTTGAACTGGCTGCCCCAACTGATCATATTCACTTATTTGTTGTTCATTTGCAACCAGCCTTCTTTGATAATCCTCATTCTATTGTTGATCACAACAAGACTGCGAATGCTCTATAATAGGTTGTGTTAGAATAATATCAGCAAATCTTGGGAATGAAAGCTTGGAAGGCTCTTCATTTACAGGTTCTTGAGGTAGGGGAGTCCTCCAACTTAGAATTTTGAGCTTGTGACCCCTTTGTTCAGCAGCTTGTAATCTTAGCTCCTCCGTCTTTGCAGTAATTTGGCGATCAAGATCTTCTTCAAATCTTTTCCTTTGCTGCTCATACTCTTGAATCTCTGCCTCCTGTTCAATTGAATTTAAAATAGCAATGTGAATCTTACCTTCAACTTCCTGACCTTGGATTGGTGCACAAGGGGGATCTCTGGCAAGATTTGGCATCTGATAATCAAGCTGCTGAGTCCATTGAGGTTGCCATTGAAGCTTGGCCTCTATTATAGACTAATTTGGGGTATGAGAAACTTCATGAGCCTCTAGATCTTGATGTCTTGTAATTAATTGCCTCATTTTCTCTTCTTTTTCTACAACTTGTTGCACAAATAACTCTCGCTCATACCTATCAGCATCTATCTCCTATTGTTGGAGATAAGCTTGGTGAGCCAACTCCTCCTGTTGAAGATCAACCTACTGTTGTCTTTTGAAATCAGCCAACTGCTTGGCTAAATCCAACACTAGACCTCCTAGGTGTTGTTGATCATTTCTATAGTCTTGAAATACTTGCTGGATCTAGAATTTCTCAGGTTGAGTAGGAAATTGGGTAGGGGTGGGTGCGTGACAAGTATAATGAGCTTGCTGCTCTAGGATTTCTTGTTGTTTCTAGTATGCCCATGATCCCTCTTGTTGGAGAGCCTGCTCATAAGCACGTGTAAGGGCATATTGATCTGGGGCATGTTGGATATATTCATAACCTCCTAAGGTATGATAGCTTGGAGTAAAAATAGGTTTCGGATGATTTTCATATGGTTGAAGATTGGTCAGTTGAGGATTATTTTCATGACATGAGGGTGAGTATTGTAGCTGTCTATAATAACTTGACATTTTCTATGCATGTGGTAAGCTTGAAAACTGAATATAAAGTATTTTGAAAACATAAACCAGCACTGAATCTGCTTGAAACCAGTAGAAAATGACCTTAGAGTCGCTAGATGTGCTTTTTCCTTGCCTCCAAAGGTAGAAATTACTGCTGTCCACACCAAACAGTAGCAGAATGTCTTCTCAAAAGAGCTCAAAAATAGTTCTTCGGTCCCATCGGGCGTGCCAAAATTGTTGTCTACCAAAATTGCACCCTATTAAGTTTACAGGAAACTAACCTTTTGGAGAAACATGGAAACATTCCAAGGTTGTGGGTAACCTATGGCTGGAATGAATCTCTGGGTTCTAGGCCGGCTTCCTATATGATGATCACCTGTTTGCTTCTTAAAAGACTAAAAATTGATGGGGAAAATGGATAGAAAGATTGCATGAAAATGTAAATAGCTGAAATGAAACCTAAACTAAGGTGATCCACCAAATTTGACTTGAAAACATAACACACACAGGATTAAGCCCTGGGTCAACTAACTGAATTGGAGGTAAAACACAAATCTCTTGTATAGGCATGCATTAATATTTCATAACAAGGTCATGATTAAACCTGTTAAGAGGAAAGACTTCACAGTTAACAGCTCAAAAGTAAGACACTAGTTACAACCTGCAAGCAAACATACTCTTCTGCAAGTAGATGCTACAAATGGGACATGATTAAGAGAAAAAAAAAATCATTCATAGTTAACCCATCAACCATCTACAACGCATACAAACAAGAAAAAAAAGAGACAAGGCTGACACAATTCAATAAATTGGTTCCAAGAATTTCAAACTCTGCATATTATTTTTCACAATGAGTTGCAGACTTATGCACAAAATATACCAAGGACACAGAAAATGTCACAAAGCATACTTTCCTGCATGATTAGAACTGATTACAAATGAGTCCTCAACTCATATTTATGCATTTTTCAAAACCAACCGCATTCTGAAAGTAATAACTTTTGGATCGGATTTGGCCTGTCCAGCCACCATTTACCCCTTCAAAAGGTTGCAAAAATATCATTTGATGACCCAAAATTCATACCCAAAAAATATCAACATAAATAATCCCTCACAGAAGCAGTCTTATCCCTCTAGAAGAGTCACAGAAGTCTCTAAATTGCAATAACTTTTCTGCAGACCCAAAAATGCATCTTCTGACCTTTTCAAATCTAATCTTTCCATCTGCAAAAAATCTGATTTCCAGCATTTGAGAAAAATCTGATATCTTTTTTGCCACTTCTCATTCGCTATGAAAATTAGCTTTTCCAACTTGACTGTCTTACTTCCTTCTACAAGTGAGCGACAAGCTTATTCTTTGAACCCCTTCATGTCTGTCGCATACTCGCAGTCTTTTATGCTCTGCTTCTTTCCTCTGTGTGAGTGAGCGATGCTTTCTATTCCTTACCTTAGTCGCAAGCTCGCGAGCCTAAAAACATGACTTTGCCACTAACTGCGAGTGTGTGACATCCTTCCTCTTTCATTTGTCACCTACTTGTGAGCCATTTTTATCTCATCTGAGTTGATCGACGAGTGCACGATAGTGCTTCTCCTTTTAAATTGTTGCACACCCGCGAGCTGATCTCCCTTCATCTTTATTGACAGACAACTGAGCGATGACTTTATTCTTTAGCTCATCGCACACTCGTGAGTCGATATCCCTTCATCTTTTCTGACTGGTGACTGAGCGATGAGTCTCCTCCTTTGCTCATCGCACACTCGTGAGCTATTATGAATTTTGAGAAACGCCTGGGTGACAGAGCGATGAGTCCCTTTTTATCTCGTCGCACACTCGCGAGTTCCTATGAATATTGAGAAATACTTGTGTGACTGAGCGATGAGTCCCCTTTTTAACTTGTCACATCCTCGCGCTACAAAATACAACCTAGGTTAAAACATTGTGCGAGTGTATGACCTTCAGAATATTGAGCTCGTCGAGCAGTCACGGGCTTATGACATTGACCTGAAAACCTGACGCGGGTATGCGACTGATTTTTTCTTTTACATGACTCGCTCTGTCACAAAGTAGGATGGAGACGGCATGACTTAACAATGACTATGTGATATACATAATTTTAACTCGTTGTTGACTCGCTGACTAAAAACCTGACTCTCTTAAGGCCTCACGACTGCGCGATTCCTTTCACGGATAGCTCATCGTTGTAACCACCTAAATTTAGTCTGTCGCAACTATGGACCCTATTTGCCCTAGGTGTGATCATACCCTCAATTTATGTCCAAACAACCCTGTTACTGCTTGGCATAATTATTTTAATCAATTTAATATCCTAGGTGATTTTTATCACTGATTTATATTAACTATTATACTCATACAATTCAAATCAATTTCGACCAATCAAATCAAATCAAAATCAAACATGGCTATAGTATTTAATTATAAAGGAATTAAATAAATCCCTTAATCAAATGCCCACTTGCAATTAACCCATTCCCCTAGCCTATTTAATTTAATTAAAATGGCTATAGTCCTCTAATTATTAAAAAACAATTTCATTATTTAAATAATTAATTCCTATATTTCTAAATAAATCAAATAAGTTTATTTCATTTATTAATATTCCCCTAAACCCCAACCTAACCCATTTCAACCACTTCTACCCTGGGTTCTAACCCTTCTCAACCCATTCACCCATGCTCATCTAATCCTAATCCTAAATTCTTCTCTAACCCACCTCCTAATGTTGTCACATTCCATTAAGGAATACTTAGCA
>MU227293.1:995191-1017750 GCA_018584345.1 Thuja plicata
TGTCACATTCCATTAAGGAATACTTAGCAACTCCACCCACTTGAGAAAGTCCACTTTCTCAAGCTGGACTTTCTTAAAGTCCATATTCTCTTACATCCTCCCTTCCCTCTTTAAGACCTTCATTAATTCCTTCATTAATATGAAAACCTTAAGCCCATGTCTCTCCCATGCCTTATTAATGCCTTGGGCATTAAAGGCTCTTACATGTTCATTTATGGGTCTTCAAGTTCATAAATGAACCTTGTCCCCCCTCTCTCTCTCCCATTCTTCTATAAATAGAAGCCTATTTTGAGAGCAAATAAGCCTTCATCTTAGATCAAAAATACATTGTTATGCTGCTAGATTAATCTTAGAATCATATATCATCTTTCATTTCATGCTAGTTCATAGTTTCTATTTTCATGTTTTAGAGCTAGAATGCATAAAATATCATCTTTTAGCTTGTTTTTAAATAAAAATCCTTCATGCTAGGTTGTATTCGTCACTGATTTATAGCATATTCTGAGGCCTAATATGTTATTTATTACACTCCTCCTAGTTAGCAGGCAATAGGTTGGTTTTAGTGGGTTTTACATGCTTTTCTAACCCTTTTGGACTAATATAATGACTTATTGAGTGTTTGTGTCGATTCTGACAGGTACCCATTTACACACACACAATCGCCAACTCGCGGAAAGATCAGAAATAAACATAAATATATCATGATTGTGTGATGACCTCTATTTGGCAGATCATCGCCCACTCGCGAGCTCTTAAAGATTTGACATAAAGGAGATCGCGATTGCACGATTCTTCTATATTACATCTCGTCGCTTACTCGTGCAGCTGAAAGACTTTTCAAAAAACCTGACGCGACAGAGCGATTAGACTAAGACATGACTTTAGAAAGGTTTGACCTCTTTTTGCGTGGCAAAACATAGAATTTAAACAAGGAAAGCCTGGGAAAAGAAAATCCAAAAGATTCAAATAAAACCTAAGGCAGTGTTAACAAGTCTCACGTAATAATGCACTCTTTTGCTCTTTTCTCTGTGCATATGAATGTGATTCAACAAAACTGAGAATTTACCTTAATCCATTCAAAACATAACAAATCCACCTGATTGATCTTGGTACCAAAAATCGGTAATAGGATGCACTTACTTCAGTTGATGTTGATCAATTTGTTCCATCTGTATTATGTTGATGTTGATCAACTTGTTCCATTTGTAAGATGTAGTGGATGCACTTACTTCAGTTGATGTTTATCAACTTGTTCCATTGCTTGTTTTTTGGTGAGGATGTTGCTCTTGAAATCCTTCTTGAAATTTTGTTCGATTTATCATATATATTTGGCAGGTAATATGTCTTTTTTCCTCATAATCCTTAGTTCCATTATTGTAAGCATATGACATTAATTTCTTTTCAATTTTTTGGATTTACTTCTTATGAAAATATGGCAAGCTCAAATTGTAAAATTTTCTCATTATATTGGTTTAAATTTTTATCTCTTTAATGGTTCACTACTTATGGTACATTATTGTAGTCATGTTTGACAAATCAGTTCTTAGCTTGAGTTGGTGTTTGAGTAACATGTTCCACTTATTTATCTTTGTCTCTCTCATACTTATATGCATCTTGTACTATTGTGATAATGTCTTGCATTCCTTATTGCTTCAATTGTGAATCATGCAGGTGGTGGCTTGATCACCCATTCTGTTATATGACTTATTAATGGACTATCTATATCCATATGATTGATGGAATGATGATGCGGGTCTCTTTAGTTGGTCTTGTGTGTTTTCATTTATGCTTTAGTATGTTTAGTTTGAGATGAGAGGATGGATGATGTTTATGTATCTTATTTTCATGTTTACCTCTTGTATTTTTTGATGAAATCTCATACATTCCCTTAAATATATTTTCTAAGGTAAAAGTTTCAGAGTTACACTAACTTGAATGTTAGATGAAATTCTTATGGAATCACTTCCTCTTCACATGTCCTATAACTTCACGATGAATACTTCAAGACTTGATTCAAGGCAATCAAATCTCTTCCTTATATTGAAGACCAAGTTGCAGATTTTGTAAAGAGACATTTCATTCTCATTGTAAAAATTTGGGTTTAATTCCCTTGTTGTAAACTCCCCAAGTAAAGATTAAAGGGGGGTGTTATAATTTAATATTTCCTTGGTGATATATGCAATTAAAGGATAAACGAAGGTATCCTAATTTGTATTTGTCCTCTAGTCCAAGTAGGAGGACATGATACATTTTTATAATTATTTTATTAAGGAAATTAGATATTCCTCCTTAAGAGGATTCCTACACATGACACACACTTAATGTGAATGTGGCACTCATAGGATATGGGAGTTACATGCAAACTCTTTCACCCATCTCTACTTGAGAGATGATTATCTCTCACTTCTTAAGGTTGGTTCTCACAAGTTGGTTCTCATGGAGAAGTTATTCTCTCTTCTTCTCTCTTTTTCATTCTCATTCTCACAATATTGTAATGATCTTCTTGCTCCATCTCTCTCTTCTTCTTTGGCTTCTTGTCTCATTCATTTTATAAGCACGATGATTTTTTCTTAGTTTTTCCCCTTTCAAAAACATTGTCTTGGTGTTGTTCTTGAGCTTCTTGGTGATTGTTCTTGGATCATCTCTTTGTTTAGGGTAAACATTTTCATTTCTACACTCTCTCTTGGATTCTTTCCTAAATTTACTTTACTTTATTTATATTTTCTAACAATATTAGATTTGAAGATTTGAATGAATCTAGCTAAGTTGCCTATGTAAAACATTCTAGCAATTTCTCTGATATTGTTCAGTTTTAGTTCGTTTATTTGACCATGTATAAGTGTCATTATCCATAAGAATGTCCATGCCATTTATTGATTGAATCCATTCTTTAAATTCAGTTGTTGTCTGAGTGATTTTTTTGGAACCACCTAATTTCTCTTTGATATCTAAAATAGCATTAAAATCCCCACCCATGAATATGTTTTGGTTTGGTGAGCTGTTAACAAAGTTCTGTATTTTGGTCCATACAGATATCTTGTCATGGAGTAATTTTGGTCCATATATATTTATTATAATAAATTCCAAGTTGTTGTTAAGAATATTAATCTTAGCAGCCATCCAATGTGTTTTGGAAGCTAGGAACTCTAGTGAAAGGAACCTAGGATTCCAAATAAAAGCTAATCCATCAGAAGCTCCATCAAAATCTACCCCTTTAACTTCCCAAATTCCTAAATTCTTTCTTAAATTAGCATAACCTTTGTGTCCTAATTTAGTTTCTTGAATCAAAAATAGGGATGCTTCTAAAGAGGATAAACTCCTCTTTAGAAGACATTGTTTTTTAGGGGTATTTAATCTCCTAACATAACACGAAATGATTTTCGTGGCACCTTGGGAAGGATCTTCCCCTTCCATGCATTAAGAATTGATGTTATTTTAATTTGTCCTAACGTCGAGCCATCTATCTGCCCAAGTTTAGAAAGAGATTTCCTACCTCTTTATAAATATTGTTTAGGAAAAAATAAGGATAAATTACCATAGGTAGATGTAAATAAACCCAACTTCTTATCCTTTATTAGTTCATGGTCAATAGTTGGTGAGTTAATATCTTTTTCATCTTCTTCACTCATTGAATCTATAAATTTTAGTAGTAGCAGATCTTTAGAGTCCTCATTGAGTCCTAGGAAGTCATTAATTTACTCAATCTCTATGTTGTTAGTGTCTATAGAATTCATAGATTGCTGCCCATCTACATAACTAGGTTTACAAGAGTTTAAAGGCATGGGTTTCTGAATGTAGATCTTGTTTTCCTCTAACCATGTCTTATTCATAGTATAATATTTATCAAATTTTAAGTTGTTGATAATGTCCTCAGAAAGAGGAGTTGTCTCAAGTGATACTCAAACCAGGGATACTCCTGCATTCTTTGTGATGTCTGAAAGTGTTAGTGAAGAATCATGTTTCATTATTTCTTTAATTAGTATATATTTTTGTCTATTGGTTTTTTTCTATGTCACTGGTTTCATCATCAAAAAATAATGAAAAATCAATAGTGTATGTACCTATAGCTAGGTTTTTATTAATATCTAAACTATTATTAGGAATCTGGATATTTACAGATTTTAAAAGTGGCTCTATTGCCTGAGATGAAATGGATTTAGTTTCTGGACAATTTACTTTTTTTGTTAAAATCATCATTGTTTTACTTTTGGGTTCCTAATTTATCATTGATTTTGATATTAGTTTGTATTGTTATTCTCTAAGTTCTATTGATGATTAGTGACCAACACTTAGTCATTCACGTAGGCAGTTTTAGTTGGCTATCACTATGGTCGAGCTAAAACTATGCAAGGCTAAGCAACATTACCGAGCAGTATTCAGGTTGCCAAGTTGTATCATGCCAAGCCGAGTAGGATACTTAATGCCGTGTGATAGAGATTACAAGTGTCGAGAAGAACAACTTTTGTATACATGTCTGGAATGATTCAAACTTTGAGGATAAGTGATTAGGACAAGTCATATAAGCTTTTTGGGCTGACTTATGTATGCATTTAATATTTTCCTACTGAGTTGGTTATGCATTTAATTGTTTTATCCTATGCATGATCTACTGTAATCATTAATTGTAATACCTTATGGTATGGGTATTAGATATTGATCGTTGATCTAGATCTCGCTATCAGACTTGAACAGATATATAATATTTCTTCTAACCCTATTTTTAAAGTATGTAGCAGAAGAGACAAAGTGTGTGGTGACTGCGTTTTGAAGTGAAATGCACAAAGGGTTATTTTTTAAGAAGCAGAGATCAAGCAGAGTGACAACATAGTAAACAATAGAGTAAAGAAATATCAGATTATGAGATCATAGAAGGTACTGGAAAGAGGAGATCCTTCATCAGCATCTCAGTGCATAACAAAGGATCAATACTTCAGACATTCTAATCATTGTATCAGGTGAAAATCTCTTAACAGAGTGGTTCTAGTAGACCTTTCTAAATCTCCTAATAGAGTGCTTACTTTATTGTAAGTTGAAATCCTCCCACAGGGTAGATTGTAATGATCTTTAGCTCTTAACCAGGCATACCTTTAACATGGTAGATTGTATTTTGTAATTAACTTTTGTAGCCCTAATAGGCATACTTTATTACTATAGTAGTGGACAATTTTGTGGGTGTCATCCCCACCCCAGTTTTACCTATTTGGGTTTCTGGGTTACCAAGTTCTTGTGTTATGAGTTATTTATTTCATTGTGTGGATGCTATTTGATACTACATTAGATTCATATATGTATGAATGTGGATCAGTTTGTTTTAAGTGTTTAATATTGAAGATATGATTCACCCCCCTTCTCAGTATCTTGCTTTCCCTTTATTGCATTTCCAGCAATTAGTATCAGAGCTTAGTTCTCTAAAAGGTCATAATCAGTTTGAGAATATAGATCTTGAGATGGAGATCTACAAGATGGGTAAAGTCATTGAGAATCAAAAGATTGATATTCAGCTAGCACTACAACAACTTGAGACAGCAAGACATGAATTAAAGAAGTCCTTGACTGTAAGGAAAGATTTGGCCAAACTAATGAATGACACCCATTATCAGAAAGAGGACACCACAAATCTATTTTAGAATGGAGATTCTACTGAGAGAAATGCAGTAATAGAAGATCTACTAGAAAAGAACAGTGCACTATGTGAAGAAGTCAGAAACTTGAAAAAGGAACAAGAAGCCCAATCAATAAGAATGTGTGAAGTTGTTGACCAGAAAAAGAAAGCTGAAGATGACAAGGTTATGGCAGAAGAAGACAAAAGAATGATGACTATTAGACTTGATGAAAGAACACATGATGTACAAACAATGACAGTCAATCAAGTTGACATGGAAAATCAATTACTACTTGTGAATCAGGAGATTAGTAGGAAAGACATGGAGATTGTAAATCTTAGATCTAAGAATAGTCAGTTGAAAGATGAATTGAGATCTAAGAAAGAACTTAACAACAAAGTAAATGATCCAATGTAGATATGAGCTACTTTGAACAACTAGTGGAAGCATCAAGAAGACCTAAAGATTCTTCTAGATTAGGTCACACTGAACAACATACAACCACTGGAAAAGGAGAATCATCTAAGATAGGTGAAAGAAGGTATGAAAAGCCAAGAAACAACAAACTTGTTTGCCACCACTGTGGGAAACTAGGTCATACAACAAACATTTGTCGAAGCAAGAATGGTAAGTCCAATCCTAAAACTAACTTTAATGGTTACTGCTTTAACTGTAATAAGTTTGGACATCAAGCACGTGAATGTAAGACAAAGGCAAGAAATGCACCTAGACTCAATGGTAATTTCTATAACTGTCAGAAATATGGTCATAGAGCACAAGATTACATATCTAAAGGTAGACAGTAGTGGACATCAAAGGCACAAGAGAAATCACCAAGAAAAGGCAATACTTACAAGTGGGACTACAACGCATGGCATAGTTTTCATTACTATGGTGAGTATGGAAATGTTCTAGAAAATTGCATAAGGACACATTTTAGAGGAAAATCTAAAAGTTGGATGAATGGAAGCCTAGTTTGTCATAGTTGTCTGAAAATTGGTCATACAAGGAAAGATTGTAAGAATAGGGTACTTTCTCCTACAGTTGAGAATATTAGAGCACAGATGAACCAGACATGGGTTAAGAAGTCTGAACCATGCAATAGTGAGGCTAGTGAAGCCGAGGTCACTCAATCCAATGGATCAGGTGATCATATCATCTCCAACTAAGAAAAATAGGTATGTAAGGAACTGCATCTAAAATTCTTATCTTACATCAGTTCCTAACATCAAATGTACCAAAGTCCATATTTGCATATGTTAAGATGCACCAAGACATATTTTGAAGACAAATGTCAAGAAGAGAT
This sequence comes from Thuja plicata, assembly GCA_018584345.1. Lineage (NCBI taxonomy): Eukaryota > Viridiplantae > Streptophyta > Pinopsida > Cupressales > Cupressaceae > Thuja > Thuja plicata. The sequence continues at coordinate 1,002,101 of MU227293.1, forward strand.
AATTGCACTATAGGTGCCAAGCACTGATCATGGACACTAAGACTGAGTTCTTTAGTGTGTGTCGAGTTTTGTTGGCCGAGTAAGTTTTGTGATGGTTGAGTTTAGTAAGCTGAGTGGGATGCAAGTTGTGTTAGAAAGCCGAAGATAGCTGGCTTGCACTAACTCAATGGGTAGAACATTCATTGCTTACCTACCTTGACCTTTAAAAGTCTATAAAGGATGAATAATTTATACTTCATTTTTACCTTGCGATTTTCACTGTTTATGGAGCGATTGGAGCAAATTGCAGAATTGATCTTAACGAAGTTAGCATCAAAGATTTCGTCAGTGTGCTATCGGCAATCCTAAGGTGAACAGTATGAAGTGCTACTTGCCAAGGTACTCTATTCTTCATCTTTCAAACCCTAATTTCAAGTTTATGGCTGCAAGCTCTTCCACACCAGCTAAAAATATGGAGGGAGAACAAGAGCAAATTCAATTAGTATGGAGTGATGAATGTGCACCTCTCAACTTTCGAGCCATTCCTAAAAGTGAAATTTAGAGTGATTTAACTGGAGCTCTCTCATATATTCCACCCAAGGTACTTATGATCCATGATGTTCGATCCTGTTACATGGTTAAGATTGGTGAGGTAGGTGATAGTGAATTGAGGAAATCCTACAGCAAATTGTCTGTCGATGGAGTTCTGAAGGGAGAATTCAAACATTTAGCAGACAAAGGGTTGACTCTTGCCCTAGATTTTCCACTAGGTTTCAAAGATGAATGGATTAAGGTTATTCTTAGCCGAGTTCATGATATGTGTATGTGGTTGGATAATGGACCAGTCAAGATTACTAAAAACATGATTCATCAAGTGACTGGATATCCTGTAGTTAATGGGAAACAAAAAATGAGGGATAACAACAAAGAGGAAATTACACTGAACACTGGAGCCATATGGAACAATAGATGTATGACTATCTCTACAATTTAAGACCTAGAACTTGATTTTGGAGTAAGAGTAATAGCACATAAGTTCTATCAGTCAAGTAGATTGGATATTGTTCCTTGTACAACCATTTACCAGGCATGGAAAATTGTTAAGAAGAATCATACATATGATCTTGCTGAGCTACAACATATACAATTAGCCAAGAAGCTAGCATCAATTAGAAAGGATAAAAGCTCATCATGTAAGTTTGGTTCCTTACTAGTTTGTATATTTTTCTACATTAAGGATACATTTCCTACATTGGGAAATATTGTTTGGAAAAAGCATAGACCCATTATAGTTCTGATTAGTGAATGTATTGAGAAACTACGAAGTAATTTCAATAGCATTATGGGGAGCTATTTTTTGGAATTCAAATAGAGAATGATATTAAGAACTAGGATTCCTAGATCACTAGTGGAGAAGCACTATGAATAAATTTGTTTTCTAGTTGATATGGATAATACATATATCCAGGCTGTGACACCCAGTGTAACATGTTTAGAACCATTTCCCTATGAAATTAACATTGATGAAGCATCAAATACCATCATTGTACTCCTAGCCGAGGCAATTGATACTACAACAGAAAGGTTTGGAAATTTTGATGAAGCCAAAGTAAAAATTTCAAGAAATTTAAAGTAGGGAACCATGGAGAGGAAAAGAAAGAAGATTGTGAAAAATCTAAAGAAAATGGTTGGTTTAGGTAGTGATGAAGAACCTGAGGATGCACCTTTAGGCCTATCCATGGGAGAAGGTGAGGATATGTCTACAGAAGAGGAAGTGAGTGCATCTGAGGAGATCACTAAGAAAGCTAAGGGTAAAAGACCATCAATTGTCATAGTAACCAAGCCGAGAAAATCTAAACCTAAGGTTACACCTCCTATAGCTAATAATTCTAGGACTAGAGAATCTACTATTACTTCCCTAATAGAAGTACAAACAAAAGTGTATGGAAAGAAGAAGGTTGGAGAAAGCAGTTCTGGAAAGGAAGCTAAAATTGCTACTAAGGCTGAGCTAAGTAAGCTAGCAAAGAGACCTAGGAGGAGACTACAATTGGGGACAGATAGTGATGATGAAAAGACTAAAATTGATGAACCCAGTAACATACCTACAACACAATTCAAGAAACCAGCTATTATTGATGAGGTATGTGACAATTTGAGGAATTCAACAGGATTAGCTACTTTTAAGTTCGTTAAGTATGAGAAATTGAATAATGTGGATAAGCATAAAGTTTAGTAAGCACTTCTAGATATGATGATTAATTTCAAGTTAACTCCTACAGAGATAGGAAATCATGTGCCGAATGAATTTTATGAGTTTCTTTTAAGCAAATGGGAATTTGCACTTACCACAGAAAGACAGATCAGGGAAGGAACTTTAGCCAAGGTAATACCTAAGATAACTTCAAAACAGAGAGCCCAATTCATTGAAGAATATAAGAGTAGGTTTGTTCCTAAGCTTAGAGGTTATGTTATTTTGAAAAATGATATTGAAGGTTTAGTACAACAAAGTACAAGGATTTGGAAGGAAATCTTTGGACTGGCAGTTCCAAAAGATAAGAAATCTAGTGAGGGAACATTCGAGCAAAAGGCAAAAGAAGTTGAAGTGGAGATCACCCCTGAACCAAAAATGACTCAAGGTCAAATTGATATAGAACAAGACAAGACCAAAGATGCATTAGACTCAAAAAATTCTGTTGATCTGACTGCAAACATTCTGATGGATTTCATAGTTGATGATGCCAGCAATTTGAATGCCGAGGTACAAGATATGCCGAGTGGTACATACACTGATTCACCGATTAAGGCAACTGAGACTAAAGGAGGATAGACCACTATATCTAAAGATAAAATTGATGAGAAAATTGAAGTCATCAATGATCAAATAGGTGAAGAGAAATAGAAAACAAATGCACAAGAGGTAACTTCACAAAATCCACCTATTTCAGAGGTTGTCAAAATAGTTTTAGATAGTGGAGTAGTGATAAAGGATACTATTGATAAGCCTAAGGAATAGGAGGTAGTGCAAGTGTTGGTTGATCTACCACACTTTGCATCATCCACTCCTACAGGTCCTAAAACTAGAGGTATGCCTAATCCATAGACAATATTGATAGAATTAAAAGAGGCAATGGACATTGACACTGTCACTGGAAAAGGTATTATGCAGCAAAGCATTAGCTCACCAGAGTTGAAGAGAAAGAAAGTTATGAAGAAGAAGTCTAAAATTCTAGATGTCACATTAGATGAGGTAATTGTGATTCCACAATGGGATCCCAATGAATTGTCTTTTGAACAAATAGGGACTCTTCAAGAATTACTTAAGAGGAAGAAGAGATAGGAAGAGATGAAAATAAAATAGAAGCAAAAGTAGGTGTTGCATGACATCAAGGATATATTTGCAAATGTTTTTGACTTAGAGGATGAAATGCCTCAAGCTCCAATTATTGATCAGTTAATTAACATTGTACAAAAGGTAATTGATGATGATATTAACAGTAATGAAAAAATTCTACAATGGTCTGAGAGGAGATTTGAGAGCAAAGTTCTAGAGAAAATCTAAGAAGATATTTCAAAAAAACAGGTTGAGCTTTCTACTCTTGTAGAAATTTTGGAGAAAGTTACAACAAATGTTTATTCTTTGTACAAGAAGTTATGTGATTTTGAATTCTTCACAAAGGATAATCTACATCTTTTTGAGAAGCTACAGTTAGATTTGAGATCAATTGGCACTACTTTGGGTAAGGATACTACTTCTAGTTCTTTACATTTTACTAAGTTGATCAATGCACAACGGAGAATAGCCAAACTTATGGCTGAAGATGGTTGAATTAGGGCCAAATTGATAACTATTCAGACAAGCCTGTTGCCTCACTTGGAGGTAATATAGAAGGAACTTTCAATTGTAAAAGAATTATCACAGAGAAATGCAAATCTGTCAACTGTAGAAAGTTTAGTGAGTCTAGCTGCCGATCTAGAAATAAAATTGGAAGTTATGAAGATTCCTAAGGAAAGTTGGGATACTACATTTGAATCCACCTTGCAGCTTCATAAACAATTTTTGGATAAGTATAACTTAACCCCACCAACAATCAATGACAAAAACAAGGGGGAAGTTGATAAGGAAGTTGGTAAAGAAGTTGGAAAGGATATAGTATGATACATCAATACAGAACAGGTACACTTGCATATATTTTTGAAGAAATGTAAACCTTTTATATGTATAATTCCAAGTATATTCCTAGGGGGAGTACTTAGTATACTTAGGCAACATTTTGATGGAATAGAATGAAGGAATGATACATGTGTTTTTGCCACTAATATCAAAGGGGGAGATTGTTAATCTCTAAGTTCTATTGATGATTAGTGACCAACAGTTAATCATTCACTTAGGCATTTTTAGTTGGCTATCATTGTGGCCAAGCTAAAACTATGCAAGGCTGAGCAACATTGCCGAGCAGTATTCGGGTTGCCGAGTTGTATCATGCCGAGCGAAGTAGGATACTTAATGCCAAGTGGTAGAGATGAAAAGTGCCAAGAAGCATAGTTTTTGTATACATGTCTGGAATGATTCAAACTTTGAGGATAAGTGATCAGGATGACTTGTATAAGCTTTCTGGGCCAACTTATGTATGCATTTAATATTTTCCTACGAAGTTGGTTATGCATTTAATTGCTTTATCCTATGCATGATCTATTGTAATAATTAATTTTAATACCTTTATGGTATGTGTATTAGATCTTGATCGTTGATCTAGATCTCGCTATCAGACTTGAACAGATATATAAGATTGCTTCTAAACCCTATTTTAAAAGTATGTAGCAGAAGAGACAAAGTGTGTGGTGACTGCATTTTGAAGTGAAATGCACAGAGGGTTATTTTTTTAAGAAGAAGAGATCAAGCAGAGTGACAACACAGTGAACAACAAAGTAAAGGTATATCAGATTGTGAGATCATAGAAGGTACTGGAAAGAGGAGATCCATCATCAACATCTGAGTGCATAACGAAGGATCAATACTTCAGACATTCTAATCATTGTATCAGGTGAAAATCTCTTAATAGAGTGGTTCTAGCAGACCTTTCTAAATCTCCTAAGAGAGTGCTTACTTTATTGTAAGTTGAAATCCTTTCACAGGGTAGATTGTAACGATCTTTAGCTCTTAACTGGGCAGACCTTTAACAGGGTAGATTGCATTTTGTAATAAAATTTTGTAGCCCTAACAGGCACACTTTATTACTACATTATTAGAATTTTGTGGGTGTCATCCCCACCCCAGTTTTGTACCTGTTTGGGTTTCTGGGTTACCATGTTCTTGTGTTATGAGTTATTTATTTCATTGTGTGGATGCTATTTGATACTACATTAGATTCATATATTTATGAATGTGGATTAGTTTGTTTTAAGTGTTTAATATTGAAGATCTGATTCACACCCCTCTCAGTATCTTTCTTTCCCATTATTGCATTCTTTGTGATGTCTGAAAGTGTTAGTGAAGAATCATGTTTCATTATTTCTTTAATTAGTATATATTTCTATTTATTGGTTTCTTCTATGTCACTGGTTTCATCATCAAAAAATAATGAAAAATCAACAGTGTATGCACCTAAGCTAGGTTTTTATTAATATCTAAACTATTATTAGGAATCTGGATATTTATAGATTTGAAAAGTGGCTCTATTGCCTGAGATGAAATGGATTTAGTTTCTGGACTATTTTTTTTTAGTTAAAATCATCATTGTTTTACTTTTGGGTTCCTAAGTTATCATTGATTTTGATATTAGTTTGTATTGCCTTTACTAGTAGTTTTGGACTTAAGATACACTAGTTCAGGATAACAACTCTTGGTCTCTATAGTCTCAACCGTCTGAGGGGGATCATTAATAAAACAAAATCCTCCTATGTTCCAATTAAAGAATATTTTAGGAGTAGGTTTTGAGAAAAATGGGATTCTAGGGTAAGAACTAATTTCCCCATCCTCAAGAAATGAAGAGGATAAGATTGAATTAGATACTATATAATTTTGTTTAGGGGTATTGAAAAGACTAGCATGTCTTCGTATCTCAAAATGACCTATGTTAGACATGAAATCAACACAGGAAAACTTCTTAGCATTGATGGCATTCTTTACATAGTTATTTAGAATCAATGGTAATTAGCTTGGCTCCTTACTTTTAATTATCCACTAATATTTCACCAAACTAACAGGATCCCCTTGAGTATTCCCAATTTCCTCTAGACCCCCTTTTATAATTTTAGGGTGAATAAATATTGACCCCGTTTCACAGTAAACTTCCGGAGGGAAGTTGATAGAAACATTGATATCCATCCAAACATTTGTTCCCTCTTCACTTCAAGTCCACCTCTTCTTTGTAGTCTTTCTTAAAATATGCACATTGGTGAAAATTAGAGAACTCAGAGTCACCACTCACCACATGTGATATTGCATAGGTATTTCTTCAAGAACTTGGACTTTCAGACACTTTGCAATGACAGATAGAAAAGAATTGACTTTTTTTACAAAATTATGAGGAATATGTCTTTACAAACAATGAATCTATAACTAATTCCCAGCAGAGTCACCATTTTTTTGGTGACTCAGATGGGTCAAATTATATAGTCAATAGAATACTAGAGATTCCTTTAAAATTTTAGCAAGATTTTTCCATCTCTAGTTCCCTGGCGGAGTCACCATTTTATTGGTGACTAAAACTGTTACACTGTAAAAGAAACCAATATACCCTAAGACTAATATTAGGAATGGTTAATTCCAAGTATGAGAGCTCTGTAAGGTAACTGGACCAATTATAGGACAATATTGTTCTCTACTCTTTTGACTCTACAAAACCAAGGCAGGTGCACCTAATCCAAATTGGTATTTAACTCTTTTCAACTCCTTAGAACTTATGGATTTTAACAACAAATAAATGGAAAGATAGTATGAAATGACAACCAGTCATTCAATGACTATTATCTACCATGTAGGACCACAACCAACAACCAAAAAACATCAAAAGGATTGAAAATGGTTTTGATGTTTTGACAGGGCAGAGTATAGCCAAACCTATTTAGATATATATCAAAATAGAAGATAATTATTACTACTCAGTGCTTTATTCATTGGGAAATGATTCTAGTTTAGATACAAGACAGATAAACTAACTATTGTCAAGGACTCAAAACCATAAATACAGATAACCTCAGATCATACACTTCTTAATAATCCTTATATAGACAAACCCAAAGAGTCTATGTCTTATCCAAAGCATATTTGAATTTTATCCTTGATCAAAACTATGGACTAAAACATATAAATGAAGAAATCTCATGTAGTGAACCGGAAGATTCAGAATTGGAGAGGCAAGAAAAAATGAGAGACTTGAATTAGAAATATTGTATTAAGTACAAAGAGACCAGCTTCAATTAAAAAATGTTTCAAATCATTTACCACTTCAATAAATGCAAAAGACTTGCAACTTTCTTCTTCTATGATAATACTCTCTATATATAGATCTCCTGAACTTACTAGAAAATAGTAGGTTTTATGCCTTATGCTACTTGCCCCAAATTTTCCTAGCCTCTACTAAATGATCTTGGAAGTCCTTTTATAAGCCAAGGACTACAAAAAGATTTGGATCATTTAGGATTAGGGATAAAACTCGTTAAATATTACATGAAAGAGAACATTAAATTCATTTCAACAATCCAAGAAGCTCTATCATCCATTCTGGTAAAACATTCCATGCTCCAGTCTGTAAGAAATTTGATCTAGCAACCAAATTGTTTGGAAACGGAAGAACCATGCCCTGAAAAAGGAATAACAGATGGAATGTCTTGTCTACATTTATTATCTTAGGAAATTTGACTCTTCAGATCTCGAGGAAGTCAAATACCTTTTCTGGGATAGCTCAAGTTCTTGAAAATTTGATCCAATCTGCAGTATAAAACTCTGATACCACTCTTTATTTATGGGGAAGAACAGAACATGATAAGCCAAGGGTTTAAAATATTGTTTACATGCTAAAAGAAACCCTAAGAATATACCAACCTCTCCTCCATACAGTATCCAACAGGTGTAAAAATATAGCCCAGAAGATCAAATTGATCCATTAAACTCTCTGCAACAAGACGATATAGATCACCACTTAGAAAACCTGAGAAAGTATTTCAAATATTTGAAAAGATGTTAAACGACTGCAAATGGCATAGATATCAATCATCGACGACCCAGATTTAAAATTTCTTGTACTTTAAAACAAAGTCATGGAATCTTTTTAGGTTACCTGGGCTTTCAAATCTAATCTTGGACAGGTGTCACGCAGGCGCAATGCCTCAAAGGATAGATCTTGATCTCTTTTGTTTCAAGGATTTACGCCTACCACATGATCTTTCTTAACTTGTCTGAATAGTTCTTTATCTCTGACTTCGAACCTTAACCTGCCTTGAAATAGCCTTGAACTCTGGTCAGCCAATTTCTTCTTATCTCCAAGTCACTAGATCATTTCATTAACTCTAGTCAAATCCAGAGATCACGCATAAGCCATAGATTTTAATTTCATTGAACAACCACAATCTCACTTCAACAAACTCAACTTAACTCTGATTTTGACCCAAGTTCTCCTGGAGGTTCAGCGAGTGAAGAGATCTCCAAGTCGCTGAATACTTTTTGAGACTCGTGGTTTATTCTGAGACTTATCTCAAACCCTTGATTTATGATTCAGATCCTTCCTTGGTGAACATGACTTGTCCTTGACCTAACCACACTTGAACCTAGGCCCATTCAGAGATAACATGACAAATCAATCTCCAGATCGCTGAATACTCATCTTGACTTGAGTTAAATTTAGAGATTATAGGCCGGACACTACATCAAATTAGCATCGACATTCTGTGCTTGATCGTTGAATCCTTCTGTACTTGCTCAAATCATCTGGAGATTTCACACAGATGCTTGATCTTAACATACATCAATGTTAGTGTTGAATCTCAAAGTAAACCTATATTGACTTGAGCTTTACCTTATTTTTATCTCAAGATTATGAGATAACTGTGTCTCAAAGTCTTTGAATTATTTATTAACTTTAGAGTCTATTCATAGATCTGGCGCGGGCCCTACGGTCATATTAGAATGAAAAATTGATCAATGAACCTTGCTAAATCTCCCAATGTTTGAGATGACCTCATCTTTATCCAAAAATCATGTGCCAACCAGACATCTCTATCCAGATCGACAGCCTGTGCTGAATCTCCAAATATTTCTATACTTTCTTATTTCCTTTTGAGATCATGTGCCAGCCCTAGATCCTGATCTGCATCAATGATCCTTGTTATTTCCATGCAAAATCCACCTTGGCTTAACTTGATTCATGCTCCATTTAGAGATTTTATGACTAAGGCAAATCTCCAAGTCAATAGATAATCTCTTTAACTCTGGAGTCTATTTAGAGACTTAACGTCATCCACAAGATCAGAAACATATCAATAACCCACGTTAAATCTTGAGAATTTCCATAACATCAGTCAAACATTACAAGATTAAATGCCATCCATAGGATCAAAACTATATCCATGATTTAGATTTGATCTTATCTGGCCCACTTTTAACTTTACTTGAGTCAAGCATCAATCTAGAGATTACGTGACTGAAGGAAATTCATAACTCTACAAGTTAATCCTTCAACCATGGTCAAATTTGGATATTACATGACTAAGGAGATCTCCAAGTGATGAGAATATATTTTAACCCTTTATTTTATTAAGAGATTAAGAGAAAACAACACAATGAGAACACTGACAGAACAAGATCAACGATTCACGTGATATCTTGAGACATTTGACTTAACCCTGAATCTGTCTAGAGATCTCACGACCAAAGAGAAAAAGTAACCTCACCTTTAACCTTGGGTCAATCTAGAGATCACATGACCAACTGAGTCTTGAGGTCACCAGATAAAATTCTTAAATATGAGTTTATTCAGAGATTACACAAACACCACAAGATTAGAAAAAAGATCAACGATGCACATTTAATCTCAAGATAGAAAGAGCATATTCCATTTTGTTTCAAGATCACGCGACAAGGAAAAGACAAATAAAAGGGAATATTCCTCGACCAAGCACATGACAAAATGCAAACTTACGTGGCTCAGAAAAAGGTAACTCAAAATTATAACAAGTCCATGAAGGGTTTAGGGCTTTTTTTCTCAATATGTATAAATTTGAAAGTAGGGTTTAAGACTTTGCAAGACATAGCCAGATTGTTTCATCATTTAAAATAGATTTTTCATAGAGCCTTAGGGTATTTTAAACCAGAGATCAAAAATAATTGTAGAGGCATGGAAAGAAAACATGAAACCTAGGAAAATTTTGCAAGTGCTAACACTTGTATCATCCTTATTTAAATGTGACATTGTTGTCATAGTAACTGATAAATTTATCAAATCATCTTTTGTACTCTACCATAAGATCATACCTAATTTTTTAGTGCTATAATCAACCAAATCTCTATACTCCCACAACCAACCAAGGATTTGACCCCTATCTTCCATGCTTAAAAGGATACTATGTAATATTATAAAGCTTCTAGCAAGAGAAAAGATGTGAACTAAATGAATGACACAAAGGCATAAGAAGGCAATTAGGGGTTCCTTCTACAATTTTCATCAATAATTAACTCTTTACTCTGCAAGGCTATGAGTAGCGTACAATGAATCTAATATAGATACCAACACATTGGAATGAGTCATTACCATATCTCCTCATTGTGGTATAATACATATTCCTCATAAATATGTGTCATATCACAAGTAATAATAGAGAACAAAAAATGAACCATATTATAAGTGAATATGCATATAATAACAATGGAAAATTTTCCAAGTAGGAGCCTCTACCAAATTTTTTGGTATGAATTGGTAATGAATGTCAAAATTAAACATGATGAAAACTTAATTAACACCCATCATCTCTCATGGATAAATAGCCAACCCATTACAACAATAGAATAAGTAGGTAATTATCAACTAATAGACAACATACCCTGGGAAGTCACTTAGCAAGTTATGAAGTAGTAATGGCTGGAGTTTCCCCAATGGAGATGTTCCAACCATGCAGCTATAATCAACAAAATGGAACCAACCAACTCATCAAAAAGTATATATAATCAACATACTATATCAGATCTTTGTATTATCACAAATCACATATGTCCAACAACATGCAGATTATACACTTTTGACGTACATGCATGATTACAAAACAAATATCTACCTAACCCTAATGATAACCTTCAAAAGTTATATTTTAGTACCGCCTCCTACAAATCCTAAAAAAGATCAAGAGCCTCAATATATAGAGCCTTTGCAACACATATGTCGGCCAGAACAATTCATTTTCCAAGACTAAGAAAGTGTAGTGTGTAAAATATAGGTCAAGACCCAAATCAAAATATTTCAATGCTAAGATGTAGAAATGATGCACAATCCAAGAGAGGTTTTGGACAAAGATCCAATAACATCATGATATGAGCCACTATGCTTTTCCAATCAGGAAAATGCTTCAAAAGATTGGAAATTCCAACTGACCATTAGAACATGAAGAACACGCATAACTGACCAAGAATATTTAATATTATCACAATGAAGTATCCAAATGAGGTGTGAACCCAAACATAAGTAAAACATGATTTTTAGAAACAACCCTGAAGTTCGTAATAGCACATAATCCAAAACTAAGGAATGCCACCAAAAACACTAAAATAGGAAAATAAGAACAAAACTGAAAGGAAATATTTTTGGGTGATGCAAGATTGCCAATGACCAAAGGATTCTCCCACATCAGACACCCACAGTGAGAATAAAATGTTTTATAAGAGAAACTTATGAACATTTGACAAGGTTCGGGACATAATCATATGCATTTCTTTATCCAAATATGCTCTTTCTCTACACTTTTTCTCTTTCTTCTATCATATACATCAACTTACTCTGCTCTTCTCTTTCTCTATCATACCTCACAACAACCTAAGGTAGTCCAGAACCACCTCTTTTATTTCAAACATATAATTTACTTCTTCTACAAGACTTCATCCGATCAACAACAAAAGTCTTTTGTTGCTTCACTTTACTCTTCCTGTTATCTGATACCAACCGGTTCTCTGAATAATAACTCTTCACAAAGCTCAGATTCCTTGCACTCCTCCCATCTACCTCATTCAAGGAAACCAAAGTAAACCTTTTTCCATCCTTTTCTATTGTGACCAAGTTACTTCTGCAATCTTGGATAGCCCCCCTATCAAATTTCTAAGGTCTACTAATAGAAAATGAAAATCACTCATAGATACCACATCACATAATACCTTATCTCTGTAAAGTATGGTCTTATGTTGAAATTCACCAAACATTATTATTTCACTTCCACCATATGTTCATCTTGTAACCAACCTATCCTGTATGGACAAGGATGTTTATACCTCTTTAAGCCAAGATTATGTACCATCTCTTCTAATATAAAATTATTAATACTACCTCCATCCATAACAACCTTACAATATTTACCTCCTGGTTTGAAAATAGTCCTAGAAACAAATTCCTTCTTTTTATAGGTTCAACTTCTTTCCTACTCAATACAACTCTCCTAAGCATAAGAGATTATCCCATATCAAGTGCTGTTATACTCTCCACAAGTGCATCAGTAGTATGCTCCTCATGTGTCACAAGATTCTGTCTATCCAAACTTTTACTAGATTCTTTCGAACATTGAAAAGCTCTATGTCCTATGCCACCATATTTGAAATACGTACCTTTTAATTCCTTTCCATTATTCCCTCTTCTAGGCATCTTCTGTTCAAGTTCAACTTCAATGATATGCTTCTCTTTTTCACTGCTTATTTTTTTCTTCTCCCTTCCTCTAGGATTACTCTATCTCCTCTTTAACTTATATTTAGCCCTTAATGCATACTGATAAGAATCCTCAACATACTTAGCTCATCCTGAATATTAAATCTAAAACCATCAATATACCTAGCCACCTTCTCCTTAGATATCTCTGAGTGTCCATATCTAATTGCCATCTTATAAAATTCCTGAATGTATTCCTTCACACTCATATCCCCCTGCTTCCAAAAATGTAATTCTTTAAACAATTCTAATTCATAATCTTCTCAAATGAATTTATCCTTTAATCTAGAAAATGTGACCCTCCATCTTGTGATTTTTATTTCACCATTCTCTTTTCTATCTTTCTGCAACTCCTTCCACCATATGGTAGTATGACCATTCAACTTAGTATGTTCTAACCTAACCCTCTATGAATCTTTGATATCCTCAAGTTCAAAGTAATCTTCTAATTCTTTAATCCAATCTATCAAATACTCAGGATGCAAGGAACCATCCATCTACGCCACATTAGCATTATCACATGGGATGCTTCTATTATTGGGATGAGTGTTCCAAATATGATTGTGTCTTTGTTATCTTGGATCTTTTCCAACATATATTTGGTTATATGAGTTGTAATTCTATTTTTTTTGTGCAAGATTATATGATTAGGAATTTGGGGTAGCAATAGGTCTCAGATAATTAGACTATATATATAAAGGGGTTAATTTAAACTTTATGAGCTCATTGGTGACCTAGGAAGATATTTCTTGGTTGCTTCCAATTCTATTAGTAAAGCACATTATTAGGTTATTTAGGATGGTTAGACCTTTTTCTTTAAAAAAATTTCTCTATATGGTTCTTACATAGGATAAGTAAGTATTGGTGAATGACCAACAACCAAAAGGGACACATGATTTAACATTGGTGTGTGGTTTATCAATGCATGGTTCATTGTTTCTATAAGATTAGTCATACTAGTAGATCCAATAGAAGGAAAAATCCAAAAAAAATCTCCAGCATGGGGATCCACTTGCTACATAAATATAATGCTTCATTACAAAAATTGTCATGTGTATCAATGTTACTAGTAGAAACTCCCTGCCAAAAGATTGATATCAATGTATCTAACGCATAGAGGTAAACATGAATTGCAATGTTCTAGCTGATATAGTATATAATCATTTAAGCCTTTGATACATCTATTAGAATTTGTTATTGAACATTATGATGGGCTAATTTGGCTCCATCCAAGATGAAACAAATTGGTCATATAAGCTTTTAAGGTCCGTGTATATTTCAAATTGATTAAAGAATTTAGTCTCCAAATATTGCCAAGTTATAACTAACCCATTGGGAAAGTTCAAATACTATTTGTATCATGGTAAAAGTATGGAGCTGTGTCACACTTGAGGACCATTTTGGTAGTTTCGGCCAGACCTATTTCGGTAGGACTAGTTTTGATCGGAACATGTCTGGCTGTACATACGTGGCGCACACACGACGCCATGTGGTGTCAATGTGGCAGATGGGTTCCGGCCGAAACTGGTCTGGCTGAAACAGGTCTGACCAAAACAATTTTGGTCGGAACCCATAAAACTTATATATAACCCAAAATTTGGTTTGAGTGGCTCATTTGCACTGAGCGCCTTCTAAGAATTGCAGAGTAGAATAGGGGTACTTCGGCCGAAAATAGGTTGGTTTTTTTTTTTAAATGTTTTTAAGTTTTCTTTAGTTAAATTAATATAGTTGCACTATTATTTGATGTTTTTTGTTTTAATTTTGTTATTTTTAATTTTAGAAAATATTAAATATTGTTTTATGTAGATTAATGTTTTTCTCAGCTAAGATTATATGTTAGTTACTTAGTTAATTAATTTATTTTTATTACAAATGTTTCAAAATAGTAGGAAAATGTTACAAAACAGTAGGAAAGTGTTACAAAACATTAGGAAAATATTACATTAGGAAAATGCTACAAAACATTAGGAAAATGCTACAAAGAATTAGGAAAATGTTATTTATTTAATTAATTTATTTTTATTACATATGTTTCAAAACATTAGGAAAATATTACAAAACATAAAACAAACATGAAAATGAAACATAAATCAACATAAACTCTAACAAATTAACCCTAACATGAAACTGAAACATAAATCAACATAAACTCTATCAAATTGATCCTAACATGAAACTGGAACATAAATCAACTTAAACTCTAACATTAACCCTAACATGAAACCTTAACCATATTGAACCCTAACATGAAACCTAATCATATTGAACCCTAACATGAACCCTAAGAAAACCATAGCAAAATGTTGTACAAAACATTAGGAAAAGGAACTACAAGACATTAGAAAACATTAGTATTACAACATTCATGTATTAAACATAACATTGTACCCTAACATGTGAAACCCTAATATGAGACCAACATCTTGAACCCTAACATGAAATAGAAACATGAATTTTAACATAAACCTTAACATGAACCCTAACATGAAACCCTGGCCATATTGATCCCTAATAGAAAGCTAACATGAAACCAACACATGAAACTGAAACATAAATCAACATAAACCTTAACGTGCTAAATTGAATTTTTCTTTCGAACATACTTCTATTCAAGTGTTGTTTTTAATATATTTTATCTACCATGTGACATCGCATTAGCTAGAAACTAACATGAAACTGGAACATGTTAACCAACATAAACCCTAACACTAAACAAACATATATGAACCCTAACCATGTAAACCTAATTTAAAAGTAGATCCTTAAACCCAATTGAGA
>MU227293.1:1043647-1056233 GCA_018584345.1 Thuja plicata
ACACACATGTGTGTATATACACATTACACACATGTATATACACACGTGTATATACACACCTATGTGTGTATATACACATGTGTATATACATATTTGTGTGTATATACACACATATATGTGTATATATGTGTGTATGTGTACATATAAGTGTATATATACACACGTGTGTGTGTATGTGTGTGTATATGTGTATATACACACACATGTGTATATACACACATGTGTGTATATACACATTACACACATGTATATACACACTTGTGTGTGTATATACACACACGTGTATATACACACTTGTGTGTGTATATACACATTTGTGTGTATATACACACATATATGTATATATGTGTGTATGTGTGCATATAAGTGTATATATACACATGTGTGTGTGTGTGTGTGTATATGTGTATATGTATGTGTGTATATGTGTATGTGTATGTGTGTACACAAGTTAAAAATACATATTGTTCAAATTAATTAAAAAAATAAAAAATAACCTTTTATTCCAATTCCACATTATGGGATCCAAACGCGGAATAGCTTATTCCAGCTTTCGTTTTGAGCATTAATTAATTCTAGAATAAGCCTATTCTGGATAAGTTAATTCCATGCGCCAAACGGGCCCTAATCTATTTAGTATTTCCAAATTAGTCATGTACCATAGAATCTACCGTTGAAACAGGCAATTTATTTAATTATGAAATCCATCTAAACTCCAAAATAATCATTTTTAATCGTTCGTTAGTAACGATATAAAATTTAGAGAACTTGCATAGCTTCGACGGTACCTTCAAAGCTTCAGAATTTGTAGCGTCTGAGTTGACTGCAAAATATAAAATGAATCTAAACTTCAAAATAATTATATTTAATCGCTCGTTAGTAGCGATGTAAAATATAGATAACTTGCATAGACTCGACGGTACCTGCCAAGGTTCAGAATTTGGACTCCAAATTAATTGCTTTGGACTGTGTGCATTGACCCCAAATTAATTGCTTTGGATCTGACACCTGGACGAATGCAATCTCTAGACTGGCGGACAATGTTATTTTCTAGACTGGCTTCTCGATTAAATCTCTGAAGAAAGTTTGGAACAATAATGTTAGAAACTCCAGTCTAAACACAGGCAGGTTCCACTCTATAAATTGGATTGGATTAGAATTTCTTTACAACATTTTTCAAAGAAAATGCAAAAGGCAATGGAATTACTGCTAATGATTGCTGCGCCGACGATGATGATTGTGACTTTGTTCAATATCCCGTATGCTGCTACATCGGAGCCTGTGGTGACGGATACGGATATGCTGTTATTTTTTACCTATATAGTTAAATTATGATAATAATCTTTGCATGCCTAAAGCATATAGATTATTTATTTTGAGAAGTACAGGAGATTATGTATTTTGAGAATTACAGGAGTTTATTTATTTGCTGCAGTAGGACTTTGCTTCTGAATTTCTCAAAATAAAAAATCTATTATGCTTTGGACATGTGCAAAGATAAAAAATCTATTATGCTTTGGACATGTGCAAAGATTATTATCACAAGTTAATTATGTTTTATATCATTATATTGTAAAAATATAATGATCTTGATTGCAGAAATATCATAAAGATTTGTTTAATTGCACTGTTGAATCATTGTCTAATATTATGAGTTATTTATATTAGATTGTTTATTATTGTATAAATTATTCAGGTTAGAAGGAAATTAAATTTTTGATAGGTATGAATGTATGACATCTTATATCAGTATTTTTTATTTTAAGCAAGCATGGTTATCTAAGTAAACTTTAGACTTCACTTGATTGTAGAATCACTCTACATAGAAGGGAGATGGTCCCTTTATTGTACATAGTATCTTAATTTTTTCAGAATGAACATAGATAAAATGGAGATGATTATCTTTTATTGTGTAGTATCTTATTTTCTTAAATTGATTATATATAAAATAGATAAAAGGCAGAGGGTCACTTCAGACTCACTCAACCAAAGGTACACTGACAAAATTGATGAGACCTTTACCTATGTAGATAGTGAACTTTAGATTCTTGTCAAACTAAAGAAGTGATCATGAGAGAAGAATTAGAGAAATTAATTATTAATGAATAAATTAATAGTTATTCTTAAAGTAATGTATTCTTGTCCTTAATTAGTTTATATGGTAATCTAGTGATGATCTATGTCACTTGGAACAAAATTTGTATTTATTAACATATGTGCAATGGCTCTATCTATGATATTTAAAGGCATATTAGTGTCCCTATTTGAGAGATCGTTCTCTTCAAGAACTAGTTGAAAGTATATAATTTAAAATCTCATTTTTAATTATTCCTATGTTGATGGAGGTCACTAGAGCTCTATTACGAATGAATGATAAAATACAAAATTATTTATTTAGATTCTAGTCGAAAATATTGCAACCATTAATGTATCTATGAGTTGATGAAAGAATTTACTTCCTTCCATTTAATAAGCATACAATAAGTAAGCTGGAGCATCTTTTCCTTGTTTTTTTTAATGTTTTTTTTTCCCCAAATTTAAAAAGGAAAGAGGCATGAGGTCCCCTCAAAAACAGATAGCTATCCAAAAGGCAAGCTGACAATGTCTAAGAGAATTCCAAAGAGGGAGAATAATCACTCACAGGTATTCAAACAATTTCATAATTGTTATTTGGTTATTATTTGGGATATTAAATATTTTATAGATTCAAAAATGAAAGATCTATATTTCCCTTGTCACATTTGACAAATGAATTTCATACTTGATATGCTTCAATATTTTTCTTACATCTTTCCATAGACATACGACAAAGATGGAGATAAAATCTTTGAAGACATTCCTTTTGTTTCTAACAATTATGACCATATGTCACCATTGATTAAAATAGGTATGTATATTGATATCACATGTTTATATAGTGCACACATTTACATATGTACATAATTATTTTTAAACAAGTCGATCTAGTGTTACTTCAAAACTATTCAATATATATATCTAGGTTGAAAGTGGTTCTAATATTTTTACTTGAATTTTCCATGTAAATTTGTTGTAGGAGATGTATTGCAGTCATATTAGAAGATATAAACATAGAAGGTGTTAGTCATTATTTATTGTGTTGCACAAACAAGACGATAGATTTAACAAAAGTAAAAACAAGTGATTAAATGTTTTTGATTAAGTAAAACATATTTTTACAGGGTACTTGAAACCCAAAACATAGCAAAAGATCGAAATGTATGCCTAGACAAAATAAAATAGAGCCAAAACATGAAACATGCCACCATAGGGCCACTGCAAAAATAAACTACACTACTGAAAAAAAACCAACGCAGTGACAACCAAAAGAGCCAAGGAACATAATAAGGAGATGTCCACCATCAGGCTTGCCACCTCAGACTGGAGGATCTCCATCTTAGCAGCAGATTCCTTTATCTTCTAGAGATCAGTCGAAGTATCATTCTCCTTCTTCTTCTTAGCACTAGCCCTTGTCCACTTACCAGGTCCCTCTTTAGTCTTTTGCTCTTTTACCACACCTATATTGGCCGCATCTGTCTCTTCAGGTTTTTGTTCCAGTTTTTTAATAAGAATTTTGGTATGCTCATTAGAGGCTTTGAGGATGTTGAAGCTCTGTGCAACAATTCTTTTAAGGGTCACCTCAAACCTCAACATCTTATCCTTTACTTCTCTGACCCTTGTACTCAGATTCATTTGTTCTTCAACAGTGCTATCAACATTGGTATTGTTAGTCCCTTTTTCTCTGTTCTTCAGCTTGCCCACTTCATGGAATAACCACTTAATAGACTTGTAGTTGTCCACCATGTTGTTCCTAGCATTATTGAGAAGATCCAGCTCAAAATCCCTCGAATTATAACTGAGAACAACCATAGCTAGGTCAATCAGCTCCTCGAACTTAATCCTACCATCCTCACCTTCACTAACTTTGTGATTAATGACTTCCCTGGTTATCCCCATTTTGGTTGTTTTAACATCAAAATTGCGCCAAGCCATTTTCCTCCCCTGCGCAGACATGTAGCAACAATAATCAATGTCTTGCCCCTTTTCTTTCATTGCAAACAAATGATTAAATATTGTTTCTTGTAGGCCCAATGATATATTGATTATTTATCATGTTGATTTATTAAAATTTGAATATATTGTTTTACTCCTAGGTTATCATATTGATTTATCACTTACTCCCATCTTAGAAATTTCCAAGTTAGGGGAGGGGGAATATGCTTTAGTCCTTGATAGAGGTGTCCTTCAAAGAGTTAGCTTGACTCACTACTAGGCCTTTCCCTAGACCCAATAGGGCTTCTTATCAAACCCTAATCCAAGAGTGGAATACTAGGTTCAACTACCCCACAATCCAAGAACCTGTGTACCAATTATCCTTTCATGCTTCACTGAATCTACAAGGGTAGATTCCACCAATCCTATGTGAATCACTCACAGAGTCTAGTAGGGTTGTCATCACTTCAAATTAGGTCATTTGAATCCATTCTTGAAGATCTTGATGTAGAATTCATCCTTTCACCAATCAAAATCCTAAAAACTAGGTATAGGGCTAATGGTTTCTTGTAGCCCTATACAGGCTTCAAAACTGGATTAACTCATAAATTGTCCAAACAAGCCCCCAAACTATTATCAGATTTGGACACCCTTTTGGAAAACTCAATGAATTTATAGAGTTAGGGTTCCTTAGCTCCTTCGTAGAGTACCCCAAAATTCTTAGGGATATTGTCCTTGAAAATAGGGCTAATTGATGCAGTCTTTGGAATTCTTCTCATAACGAGATTATTTAGTTTCATTGGCCTCCACCATTTATTTGAGGGTCTAAGAAATTCCCCCAAACCATCCTCCAACCATTGGATTTCACTTCTCACCTTGCAAGATATCACTCTTTGTTTCTCATTTTTCTTAGTCGGGCTATTGCCAAGCTTGCCTAGGGCAAGAGCTCATAAATCTCCATTGCTACCTCTACAACAAAAACTAAAAGAAAACCTATGTATAATGACCCCTATTTCATTCTTCCAAGGTATAGGTTTTTTCCATGGTGGGAAATTCACTGAGGAGCCATTTTGCTATATATAGTCCAGAATCCACCAGAGAACACAAAACTAGAAGAAGTTTTATTTACAACAACAAATGGAACTACAAAAGCAAAACCACTACACAAAGAAGTAGTAAACAACTATCAGTGAATGAGTTTGTGAGCTTGATGTTGGTCTTCTACTGATGTCCCAGATCGATTTAGCCTTTGCTCATCTCCCAAGAGTGATCCCATCAACTCATCTATTGATAACTGAGAGAGGTCTTTTGATTCCTCAATGGATGCTACGACTGAGTCAAATTTTCTGGGTATACTTCTAAGTATTTTCTCTACAACTTGTTGATTCCCAAGGGTTTCTCCATAAGATCTAATCTGATTTACTATTCCCATTGAATGAGTGAAGAATGAATCTATTGAATCTGAGTCTTTCATTTGCAAATTTTCAAAGTCTCTTGTAAGATTTTGAAGTTTTGTTCTTTTTACCTTGTCTGTGGCTTGGTATGTTATTTGCAAATTCTTCCATGCCTGTTTTGATCTTGTGGCAGCTGCAACCTTTGGAAATATTGAATCCTCCATTGCTTGCTGAATGAAAAACAATGTTTTAGCATCTTTCTTCTTATTTTCCTTCAACAAATCTTTTTTAGCCTGTGCAAGAGCGTAATATGTTTGCTGGTCTGCTGGTTCAGGGAACCCAATTTTCACCAAATTCCAAATATCCTGAGAACGAAAGAGGGTTTTCTTTTTAAGGCTCCAAAAGTCATAATTTTTTTCATTAAAAGGTGGAATATATGGTTGAGAAATACTTCCACTAGTTCCTGCCATGTTTTCGGAATAAAACTTTGCTTTTGTCCACTATATATCCAAGTCTTTTATAAATCAGCTATCTCTTTCTTATTAGCAAATCTTTTGCTCCCACTTTCTCTACCAATGCCTTCGAACCTTTAGCGTGCTTATGTTCTCCCAAATTATTACTCATAAAACACAAGGATTTTCAGCAAACACGATCCACATAGATACAATAAACCTAGCTTTTTTTCTCATGATACACTTCTTCAAATCAGCAAGTTCAACATCCTAAATCTTTCAGCAGCGGCTTTCATCTATCTTCTACCAAGGTCTACAACCCCTTTCACACGGTGATCTTGCCTTATGTTTGACTCTCCTTAAGCCAGCGATCTCAGACTCTGATTTTTCCCAGCAACAATGACCTGTTCCGATACCAGTTTGTTGGGTGCAGGGGAGCAGCAATACAAAACAGAGCGGTAAAAATGATAATAAGTAAACACAGATAAAAGAACACAGGAGGAACCAGCAAACATATTTTATATTAAAGTCTTTTATATACAGAGCTGCCAATACAGAAACAGTTATGCCTCAACAATACAGAGCATTCCATTCTTTTACAAAACTAAAAACATTGTCAACAAACCATATCGCTGTGAAAGATTTAGTATTAGCCCAGTTATGGCGTCCCCTGATTTTTACAACTTCATACACAGGGCGTGCAAGTCAAGGGCAGACAACATTCTAAGGCTTGACCCAGTTCTATGGCATCGCGCATATCCTGTTTCTGAGAAAGGAGTAATGGTTCTCCGTTTAGGATTATATGAAGGTGAATATGGTCCTTCTAAATTGGCCGTATTGGATTTGGGGATGTATAATATGTTGAATTGTAATGAAGAATCCATGCAAAACAATTTGCTTCCACTGTTCTCATACATGTGTTTGGGTTTATATCTACATTTTTCAAGCTCAACACGCTACTCCTTGGTAAAATTCAGCTCGGAGGTTAGAACGATCTTGGACAGAGCGGGCGTAATTGAATCCACGAATGACAAACGAGTATTCAGCTCTCTTTTCCATTCCAAGTGATCATTTTTCTCCGCCCAAAAGGGACCTGACGAAGATGTACAAAATGGAGGAAACACCAAAAAATTGGTGCAAGCACGAGAAGAGACTCTCTTATCCATTGGACCTGAAGGAACCCATCGTTTCATGCATTTTTTGGCATCCTACTTCATGTACGATAGTGTTTCTTGCACGGCTTTCAAAATCTCATACGGCTCAAGCGTTTGGGGGTTTTGGAGGATTGCCAATTGGATTCTTAACCAATTCCAAGGTAAGTTTTCAGAAAGTTTATGAGTCTTAACCAATTCCAAGGTAAGCAAATATGTCATTTTTAAACTGAGGATTCAGTCACAGCATATAGGAGAAGAAAATAACAGTTCGAAAATATAAAAACAATAACAGTTTACATCAAATTAACAAAAGCTCCTCTGCCAGACACTCCAGGCCCCGCGGCAATGGCGTCGCCGCTCCCCCTCCCCGCCTCCTTGGAGGGATGCGGGTTTTGGGTGGCCTCCTGTGCTTGCTTCTACTGCTGTTGCTCGGCCTTCAGCCTCTACTCCTGATAATCAGGGAAAATTCCCTCGCCCGGTGCTGGCTATCTCGCCCAGGCGGGAGGAACGAGAAGTTGAAAAAGAAGATCCTGAAGATGGCTGGGCCATCCCTGATCAAGCTCCTGTCTGAGGCAAACAGGATGACAAAGATCCTCCTCCTTCTTCTACTACTGCTCTCGCAGCCTGAGGGGCTCTGGTTTTATATGTTTTTTGATGAATAGCTGTTTGTTTCCTCCGGCCTAGGTGCCGTGTGAACTTGCGGGGTGAAATTTTTTCCCCCGGCCCTTTTTTTGTGAATTTTGTACTTTAATATTTCTATTAATAGTGAAGGCCTCTATTCATAAAAAAAATGAGACAACCATTTGCAAGGTGATCCTTGGGATAATACATGTTACCTTGCTCCTTAATTAGATTCATCCATCGCCTTCTATTGCCAAAGGTGCATGACATACTATTTAGAAATAAGCTTCTAACTTATATTAAACACAATAAAAAAATGCTTTATTCTGAATCATAGGCAAAATTAGCAGACCAAACAACACTTTCTACAACGGTGGTTTTAGTCCAATTAGCTGTAGAATTTTACAGCCAATTCCAGCTAATTCTGGGAAAAATGCATTATAGATCTAGTTGTAAAAAAAAACATCTTTTCAAGAATAAAAAACTCAAAACTGAGAATGAATGAAACACTATTGATCATGTTGTACAAACTGTATAAATTACAATGTATACATAATCACTAGGAAATATATACTCTATATATAAAATACGCTCAGATGTATTGAGGTGTTGAATTTTTTCAACTTTAATTTTTGTTAAAGTTGAATGATAAAAAAATTGAACGACTCACATTTAAGCGTATTTTATATATAGATTATATATTTGCTTGTCGCAGTCGTAACACATTAAATAAATTATTATATAATTAAATGGAATATACCCTCAAGTGAGGGTTAGGGTTTAAGATTATGATTAGGATTAAGGTTTAGGATTATAATTATCATTAGAGTTAGGATTTACATCATGGTTTGGGATTTACAACAAATTTAATTATAACCCTAACCCTAATCTTAATTAAATATGAAACCAAATTAAACTTTAACTCTCACCAAAAACTAAAATCCACCATAAACCTAATATTAAAGAAAACTAAACCATAATTTCTAGGCTAACTAAATAATGAATCAAATTTAACCTTAGCGTGGGCTGAATCAAATCAAATTGAACCCTAACACAAAACTACTTTGAACCTTAACTTAATAAAAATGAACCCTAACCCTAATCTAAACTCTATCCTCAATCAAATTAAAACTTAACATATACCAAATTAAGCCCAAACCCTAAATCAAATTAGATCTAAATCTTTAGGTCATGGAGAAACATACTGAAAACATAGAAATAACCTACCTTGAAAACAAAATTAAACATTAAACTAGATTGAACACTAACCTTAACTCTAATTGAATTACACATTAAACCATTTTGAACTCTAACCTTAACACTCAACCAAATTCAACCTTAACCCTTAACCTTCAATTAAGCCTTATACTAACTCCATCTTAGTAATTTTTAAATAAATAATTAACCTCAATTAGTGTCTTATCTAGTTATCATGTTTCTAATTAATATATCTTCATTACATATGTACCCTAACTATAATTCAATTCTAATCATAATCATAGTATTAACCCTAACCCTAATATTCACCTTAACTAAAACCTAATATGAACCCTAACAAAAGCCTAATTTGAACCCTAACCAAAGTGTAATCGGAAACCTAACATTAGTCCTAACCTTAATCATAATTTAACCGTAACCATAATTCTAACTCTCACCCTAATAATAACCCAAACCCTAACCCAAATCTTAATCATGATATAAACCCTAATCCTAATCATAATCCTAATCTTAACCCTAAACCTAATCCTAATTATATCCCTAACCCTAACCCTATCCCTAACCATGATATAAAACTCTAACCATAAAATTGACCCTAAACCCTATCCCAAAATATAATCCTAAATGCTAAATTTTAATCCTAACCTTAATCATAAATGTTAAACACTAATAGATGTAAAACCATACCATGGTATAGGTAATCCTAACCCTAAACCTAAATCCTATATCATAAACCCTAATCTTAACCATAATTTCTAAACCCTAATCCTACATGCTAAACCCTAATTATAAATCATAAACCATAAATCCTAAATCTTAAGTTAAACCATAATATAAAATGGTAAACGCTTATCCTAAATACCATTAAACCCTAATACTAGATGTTAAACCCTAATCCTAACCCTATTCTTCATCCTAAACCCTAATCCTAACCCTAAACTCTAACAATGATATTAACTATGATATAAACCTCAACCCTTACTAGAAGCTCTTAACTATAATCCTAATCTTAGAAAATAAACCCTAATCTTATTCAAAAACATAACTCTAAACATAATATTAAACATTATGTGCACACTAACCAGGTAGTCAAAATCCTAATCGTTAACAACCTACCTTGGAAACCAAATTAAACATTAAACTAGATTGAACCCTATCCTTAACTCTAAATTGAATTACACATTAAACCATGTTTTACTCTAACCTTAACACTCAATCAAATTCATCCTTAACCCTAAACCTTCAATCGAGCCTTATAATAAGCCCATCATAACAAATTTTAAATTAGAAATCAAGGTCAATTTGTGTCTTACCAATTCATCACATTTCTAATTAATATATCTTCATTGCATATGTACCCTAACTTAAATTTAATCCTAATTATAATCGTAGTCTTAACCCTAATGCTACTATTTACCTTAGCCAAACCCTTGTATGAACCCTAACAAAAGCCTAATTTGAACCCTAACCAAAGTGTAATTAGAACCTTGACATTAGTCTTAACCTTAATCATAATTTAACCCTAACCATAATTCTAACCCTCCCCCTAATAATACCCCTAACCCTAACCCTAATAATAACCATGATATAAATCCTAACCCTAATCATGATCCCAATCTTAACCCTAAACTAAATCCTATCCCTAACCATGATGTAAACTCTAACCCTCATCATAAAATTGACCCTAAACCCTATCTCTAAATATAATACTAAATGTTAAACATTAATCCTAACTGTAACCCTAAATGTTAAATTGTAATAAATAGAGAACCATAGGCTAACCAGGTAATCCTTACCACAAACCTAAATTCTAAATGCCAAACCCTAATCCTAAATATAATTACTAAACCCTAATCCTAACCCTAATTCTAAATGCTAAACCTTAATCCTAACCCTAATATCTAAACCCTAAATAAAGCCCTAACCATTACAATAACCTAAAGCTTTATCATAGCCATAACACCAATAAAAAACTAACTCAAAATATAATACTAACCATGATGTAGCTCTAACTCTGATGATAATCGTAATCCTAAGCCGTGAGCCCTAATCCTAACCCTAATCTAAACACACACCTAAACCATGATACTAGTCATTATGTAAACCCTTACACTAACAATAATTATAAACCTGACGCTTATCTTAATCCTAACTGCAACCCTAACCATAACCAAAACACTAACCTAACCAATAATATTATCAATAATATAAACCATAATCCTAACCTAAACCTAACGTTAAACCCTAATTTTAACCCTTACAATAATTCAAGAAATAATTTTATCACTAAACCCAAATTGTGACCATATCATATTCCTAAATATAACCTAAACTCTAATATAAATCTTAATCCAAACCCTAACCCTATTCTTAAGCATGGGTACAATAATAACCCTAATTGTAATCATACCTCTAACCTAAATCCTAACCCTAACAATAATTCAAAGCCCTACCTTAACAATACCCTAAACCCTAACCCTAACTATGATGCATATGCTCAACTCTAACTATACCCTAGTTCAAACAATAACTACGAACCCTAAGCATAATCATAACGGTAACCCTAAGAATAACCCAAACCCTAGCAATTTTTCTAAACTAAGAATGACCCTAAACCTAACAAAAATCACTACTCTAAAATATAAACCTAGCCCTAATCCTAAGTGTAATTCAATCTATAACTATAATCCTAAACCCTAACCAAGCCCTAATTGAAACTCTAACCCTAATTATACTTATAACCTAAACCCTAATTATAGGGACAATTCTAAGCCTTGCACTAACCATACCCCAAACCCTAACCCTAAAAATGATATACACCCTAGAACCCTAATCGTAATCCAAGTTCTAAACATAAACCATAACCCTATGTCTAACCTGAATACTCAGTCTATCCCTAACCATGATGTAAAGCCTCATTTTAACCATAATAGTTACCCTCACCCTAACCCTAACAATAATTATAACTTGAAACCTATTTATAAGCCAAACACTAATCCTAATCATTATTAAAAAATAGCTCTAACCATAATCTAAAACATTTCCCTGACCATAATCCTAATCCTAACCATGATATAAACCCTGATTTTATTAATATCTATTTAATATTTAAATATTTTATATAATTATATATTAATATATTAGTCTTATTATGCTATTTAATTTTTTCATTATTCAACTTTAATAAGAATTAAAGTAGAAAAAATACAATGCCTCGATACATCCCAGTATATTTTATATATAGGTTATATTAAGAATGCTTAAAATAAAAATTAAAAATTAAAAATTAAAATAAAGTACAAGCTGACAAGGTGGCCCTTGAGGTCCCCACTTGTAGGAGCTGCTGCAACATTAGGGTAATGCCCTGTGTACTGTTTCTCGGGTGCCGCCATAATCCCTCTCTGTTGACCGCACGCCACCCCGGGGCCGACATCATAGTAGGAGTGCCTCAGCGAGGTGATCCAGAACACCGCGCTCTTGGCACCGCAGCTCTGCCTCTTTTCCTAATAGGAGGACCTCGACTACTGGCTGGCCTTCAGTGCTTACCTCTACTGCTGCTCAACCGTCGGCCACTATTCCTATGTGGCCTCCCGCCTCTTATGATAAAATCCCCTGCCTAGCTCTCGCAATTTCTCCCAGGTGGGAGGAATGAGAAATGGAAAAAGAAGAAACTGATGATGGGTGGTCGCTTCCCAACCAGACCCTTGGGCACAATGTTTGGGGAAATCTAAATGAT
>MU227293.1:1056638-1070507 GCA_018584345.1 Thuja plicata
TATATATATATATATATATATATATATATATAAGCTAGTTAAATATATTTAACAATATAAAAGATAAATACACAATTTATATTAGATATATACAAATTATTCATGATATATGTCTTTATCTAATCATAAATAATACAAGATACTAATGTTAAAACTTCATTTTAAATGTTATTCTTTATTTGACTAAGCATGTTACAATATAAATTTTCAACAACTCCTATGTTGCAAGTATATTTATATTTAACAATTCAAAATACAAATATAAAATTAAAATTAGATATATATTGATAGATCATGACATACAGTTTTATATAATCCCAAATAAAATGAGATACTAATGTCAAAGCTTTATTTTAAATGTGATTCTTCATTTATTTATGCACAAGAATATAAATTTTCAACAACTCTTATGTTAAAAGTATATCTATATTTAACAATGTCAAATATAAATACATAGTTTAACTTAGATATATACTAATTGTTCATGATATATGATTTTATATAATCCCAAATAGAACAAGATACTAATATCAAATCTTTATTTTTAATGCGGTTCTCCATTTCACTATACAAAAGAATATAGATTTTCAAAAAATTCTATATTAAAAGTATGCTTCTATTATATGTTTCAATATCATTGCAAAAAATATTAGGTTCTAAGATTAAATCTTTTATCTAATAATAAAAATTGTAACATTTTATTTTAAATCCTTTATATTCATTTATCTTTAAATATATTTAATATTATAAAAAGTAAATACAATTTTTTAATTAGATATATACTAATTATTTCCAAAAAAAACACCTCTACAACTATTAACATTTCTCTAAAAATTACAAAACGTATCAATACACAAATGTTGTATCATGCATTTACTTATTCGCTCTACCACAAAATACCTCTCATGAAAAAATACCTAATATAGAATATAGTATCAATAATATTAACATTCTAAATAGTTATTTACAATGACTTATTTTATACAATCTATCATTATATAGCTTTGACATTTTTTTTTGATCATTAAGGGGTCGAGGCCTAGATTTGTATTAGTATATAAACTGTAAAACATTAATAAACATATGGGAGAGTTGTTGGTTCATAACCCAATTCTACCAAGAGAATTGTGAACCCAAAACAGAGCACCTAGGCTCAAACCAGAGAAAAGTATTGCAGAAGTTTGAAATTCAATGATAACATAACGAAACAAAATCAAACTGCAAAATGCCAAAAACAACATATAGCCCCCAATGGACTTAGCTCATGTGGTCACATAGAGGGAGAAGTGGAGTCGTTCTCAGTGGTTTCTCTAGAACTAGATTTGGAGCTGTCCCCCAATTCTCTAGAGCCATTGTCCTCTGGATCCCCCTCAAAAGACTCCTCCTGAGGATCACCAATCTCTTCATCTTCCACCTCCTCTTTGTCTTCATCTTCTTCATCATCACTCTCAGCCTCATCCTCACTGCTGTCATCATAAGAATCCACCTCCATTTCCTCCCTTGTGACTACATTATCTAATGAGTCTAAACTTCCCAACCCATCCAACCTTTCATCATATTTGTATTGATACACCCAGGGGAGAGTTTCATCTAAGTTGTCTCCAAATGAGACACTCAAGCCATCCTCAATTCCTAGGAATTTAGAGAGGAATTTTAACCCTTTCTACATCATGCAAAGCCATAGATGATGGTCTTCCAATTCCTATCCCCACAGACTGTGAAGACATCGAGGAGGTCCAGCATAAATATTCCATCTGGGGCCGATTCCAAAACCTGGGAAGGGTTGCCCAACAGTCATTGTTGTATCTAAGTCCCAGGGAAAAGGTGTTGTGAGATGTGCATCGATGTTCATGACTACCTTGTGTAATCCCACAATGAAATTCCTAGAGAACAAGCAATCACACAAATCCTTCGCCAACGTCTTTGAATCCCCAGTAACTAGAATGCTAGCAAGGAATCCCACGTAAATATCTGAAGAAACCCTGAAGCTGTCATTTGTACACAAATAAATGTATCCTAAGACTTTCCTCACAGCATGAGTGACTAAGGGATGCTGAAAGATACAAACTTCATTGATTTGATTGGAGGTAATGGGGGTATCGAAGGCAATTTGATCAATATAAGAACCAAATTTAAGTGGGGAATCCATCTCTCTGCCTCAAAAATCAATCACTCTTGAGCTCAAGAAATGTTTTTGAAGAAAATATCAATGTTGCCAAGATAAAGAGCTCGCCAACTTAATGCAAATGAAACCACTTAATGATAACGTGTCACACTCTAGCAAAACTTCTGAGAGACGTACTCTCCTTTTCAATGTCGTGTCTCAAGATAAAATTGAAAAATGGCAATTTCAAAGTTTAGTGACGCTTCAAAAGATCCGCCTAAAAAGGCTCTAGTCATTCCGAAAAAAAGATGGCAGTTGTGCTGGAATGGAGGCAGAGAGATATCATGCAATAGAGCCAAAGGACAGTATCTGCTTGAATGATGTGATGCGAATTAAATGAAATAGTTCAATCCATGCAAAGTGAATTTGGGTAGAGATATGTTACAATCTTATAACGTCGCCCAGACTCGGGGATACAAGGGACCTTTTGAAGATGTTAGGAGCCATTACATCAACCCCAATGAACACTTTCACCAAGAATCAGATCTATATGAAAATCGAAGAGACTAAGGCTAAGCTATCTCAGTTGGACACCCAGAGACTATTTTTGAAATGTACCACATGCCCAACCCAATTCTAAAATGTACCACATGTCTAACCAAACTACGTTGTGAATTTGATATGTTCACCCAGTGCTGCCTGATTTTCCAGATCATCAGCCATAAAATTCCCTTCTCGGTAGATATGATTAGCCGTTGTGAATTCAAAATTTTCAACTAAATTTAGAATCAACTCAATAATTGTCTGCAGTTTCCAATTTGGAGATGACCCTATTTTAACTGCATTGATTGTGATTAGGGAATCCCCTCCAGTCTCTAGTTTCTTGATGCCCATTTCAAATACCATCGATATTCCCAATAGTAGAGCTTTGAATTATACCAAATTACATGTGCCTATTTCCAATGATTGTGCCAGTTTGGCAATCACGGAACAATCACTAGAATGAATATTGCAACCCACCCCTGAGAGACTAGGACTGCCCTTTCAAGCTCCATCAAAATTCAATTTATACCAACCCATTGATGGAGGTTTCTACTTGTAGTTAGCTCTGAGGGTGGCATTTTATTTAACTCCAATGATCATATAATCATCCCAAGTGGTATAATACTTCTGTTGTGCACTTTGTAGTTGGATCCTATCATTCATAACTTCCACTATAGAGGCTTCAATACGGTTCAATGTGAGGATGTATCAAGAGACTTATCTTGGAAAATTATTATGTTCCTTTCCTTCCATATTTCCCAAATCATACTTGAGGGAGTGACTATCCACAAATTGCCACATAAACTATTTTTGAAGAGTTGAGGCCATGAACTGAAAAGTGAAAGAATGTCATTCGGGAGAGATACAGACCATCCCAGTTTTGAGCAAAGCCATTGCCAACACTCCAATGTAAAGGGGCAAGTAAGCAGTAGATGATTTGTATCCTCCTCATTAGTATATCAAATAACACACCTACAAGGGCCATGAAATCCCATTTTCTTGAACCAATTGGCAGTAAGGATTCTTCCTTGGATTGCTACCCAAGATAAAATTCCTACTTTGGGAAGGAAAACTTTATTCCAACATAGTTGATTAAAGAATTGTGGTTGTTTGTGAGAAGAAGTGTCTGAGAGAAGTAAGTATCCATCCTTTGCCTTATAATCCCTTGATTTAGAGCCATTCCAAATGATTTTGTCTTTACCTTCTTTGATAAAAAATGATCTGTCCTTTTGTAACTTTCTCAGGCGAAGAAGTTCAGTTGGATCAGTATTAAGTTCTCCAAACTGTTTCCAGTGCCAAGAGCCATTAATGAAGTTTAGGGATACCAGAGAGATGTAATCTTTTACCAGAGGGCCCCATTTCTCTGTATAAATTTTACTAATGTTATTCTTACCTAGCATTTGATTTAAGCTTGGAAACCCCCCCCATGAATCTTCCCAAAATCTGGCAATAGAACCATCTTTGATGTTCCAAGTTATGTTATCCTCAATTAGATTTCTTGAATTCGAGATAAAATTCCATATTCTGGATCCTCTAGGAAAAATAGAAATTTTGATAACTTTTTCATCCTCTAACTGATTATAATATTTTCCTCTAAAAATTCTAACCCACTTGAGATTCTTCTCCTTTAATATTTTCCAATAAAGTTTTGCTCCAAGTGCCTGGTTCTGCCATTGTAGTTTTTTGATGCTGGTATCCCCAACCTCAACTGGTGTGCAAAACTTATCCCAAAAACTAATAGATAATTTCCTTCTGGTGTCGGTCCCTTGCCAAAAATTTTTTATGTCTTTTGATTATGTCCAAGTAACTCCCCGATGGAAGAAAGAGGCAAGATATAAGATAAATGGGAATGGCTGCCAGAGTGGCTTTGATCAGCACCACCCTTCCTTCCCAAGAGAGCCATCTTGATTTCCAAGAATCCATCTTCCTGTCCAATATTTCCCCAATTGGTTTCCAAGAATTATCAGATCTAAGGAATTTATCTATAGGAATTCCAAGGTATAAGCAGGCAAATTGTCCAATTTTGAACTTGAAAATGATTTTAATGTTCTGCTAAGTTTTCTTTCTGGTGTTGAGAAAGTATAGTGTTGATTTACCTTTATTGGACACTTGACATGATGCCAGAGCATACTTATCCAAGGTTTCTTTCATAACTAAGGCCTCCATGATATTACCATTGCAAAATATGAGTATGTCGTTAGCAAATTTTTGATGAGTGATAGCCTTAACCAATGAAGTAATTTCCACTCCCTGAATAGCTCCTTGGTCCTATTGACTAATAAGTCTTCGCCGTAAGGCTTCTGCCACGATTATAAAAAGAAAGGGGGAAAGGGGATCTCCCTGCCTAATTCCATTAGTTCCTTCAAAAAACCCATAGGGGTGCCATTTACGAAGATTGAGAACTTTGGAGTAGAGCTGCAGTAATAAATAAGGTTTATCCAAACTTTAGAGAACCCAAACTTCTCCATACATTTTGAAAGAAACCTCCAATCTACTTTATCATAAGCCTTTTTTATGTCTAATTTAATAATCATGCTGGGTTGTTTGTTACATTGAATTGAGTGGATGGCCTCTTATGCAATAATAATGCCATCAAAAATTGACCTCCCTATAACAAACCTTGTTTGTTCCTCACCAATGATTTTACTCATAAAAAATTATAATCTATTAGCTAAAGCTTTAGAAAGGTTTTTATATAAATTATTACATAAAGCAATGGGTCTGAATTCATCCATAAAAGAGGAATTTTATTTCTTAGGAATTAAGGCAATGGAAGTGGTGTTGATTTCAGTTAATAATCTACTTGAGGAGTGGCCTGCCTCTAGAGCCTCAGTAAGTTCCTTGCCAAAAATGTGCCAGCATTTCAGGAAGAAGCAGGGAGGAAAGCCATCCGAGCCAGGGGCTTTATCCGGAGCCATGTGAGAGAGAGTATCTAGAATCTCCTCCTTAGAGAATTTGGTAAGGAGCAAAGAGTTATCTATTTTGAAAATGAGTTTTGGACTGTCTTTAAGCAATTCATTCTATACCGCGAAGTGAGATACCTTAGAATTATCTAGTAATTATGTGTAAAAGTTAACAATTTCATTTTTAATCTCATTTTGATCTTGTAAGATAGTGTCATTCTCTTTGGAAATTTGATAAATTTTGTTGATGTTGCAGCGTTGTTTGGTGTTATGAAAGAATTTAGTGTTTCTATCCCCTTCCTCTAGCCATCTCTCTCTGGATTTTTACTTCCAAAATATTTCTTCCTTAGCTAAAATATATTCCTGAGCTCTTAATAGTTCCTTTTCCAGATCATATCTTTCCTTATTCATTCCCAACTACATAATGGAATCATTCAGATCCTTGATCTTGCTCTCCACCTCCACTTTTGAAATAAAGATATTGTTAAAGTGCATTTTGTTCCATATGAGTATATTTTGTTTGACATATTTGAGTTTTGAAACAAAGCAGAATAATTTTGAACCTTTAATTATAAATTATGCCCACCAATCTGAAACTAGACTCGAAAAATTATCATCTTTAAGTCACATGTTTTCAAATTTGAAAGGGCAAAGCAAAGGCTTGTTTTCACCGAGGATTTCCAATTGAATGGGAAAGTGATCTGAGCCTGAGGTTGGAGAAATGGAAGCTTTAAGATCAAAGGGAAAGAGAGAGAGGTCACCTTTGAAAAAGTATCTATGTAGTTTCTCAGCAATATTACTAGGCCCCAACCTTTTTTTATTCCAAGTGAACTTCCCATTTTCCTATTCTATTTCCAACATTGATTCTGCATGTAGCCACTCTTTGAAGTCACATTGAGATTGTGATTCCCTTTGAGAAACTCTGAGTTTATATGAGGGATGAACAATGGAATTAAAATCACCCCCAATGATGACACTTTCATTTACATGGTCCTGTATGTATTCACTTAATTTTGACTAGACGTCCAATTTCCTTCTCCTCTATTTTAGGTCATATACATTTATAATGTAGAACTGGAGATTGGAAGCAAGACTCCAATTTTCACCCCCCATCCAATCTGATTTCTTGCTATGGCTAATAAATCTAATATATCTAGGGTTCCGTAAAATGGCAATATCTCCAGAGGAGCCAAGCACATCATATCCCTATACGGACTAGTCTCTGAGAGATTTGGAGAAGATGGAGAGTTGTTCTATATTCATCTTTGTTTCCTGTAGAAGTACTAAATATATTTTTTCCAACATGATGCAGCATTTAACTATTTGCTTCTTGTTAGGAGCAATGAGGCCACCAACATTCTAATAAAGGACTTTCATTGGGACTTGGGAAGGAAATTCCCCTTCCCTACATGTAAATAGGCTATGATTTTAGATTGTTTTGGGTCTTCGCCATCTTCCAGCCTTAGTGTGACCATAGATTTTCTTCCTATGTTTTTCTTCTTGATCATTCCACAATCAGGAATTGGTCTATTGTTAAGAGACTTTTATACTCCAAATATTTGAGGAATAGCAGTAAGGTCATTATGTATTAAAGTAGTGGACCATCTAAAACCTTGTCCACAAAGGGGACCTTCCTAGCAACATTTACAGGGATGCCTTCAAAATTCATATCCTCCTTCTTCGAGACATCTAAAGATTTGTCTTTGTAATATACCAATCCTTCAATGTTATTCCATTTTTCAGCTTCCTCAACATAATCCACCTCAAGCAGTCTTTCTATAAATGAAAATGAGTTATTCTCCTTTCCTAGGTTACTGATTTGAACTCCCCCAAAGAGATCATAGACCTCTTGAATTCTGGGAGAAATAGGAGAATGAGCGTTTGGAACTTTAGATGGTACCTCCTTTCCCCTTTCTAAATTTTCTTTTCGATGAGGATGACCTTTTCCAATCGGCTTGAGAGGAATGATTCCTCCTTTGATTCAGTTCCTATATGTGGATTTTTTGGTAGATTCCTCCTGACCTGGCTTGCCATTCTTTAATTCTTTGGCTCTTAGTCTTGATGATTTCCTGGTTCCCGAACTATTGCAGGGGGATTCGAAGTTAGTGATATCTACCTTCATTGTGGGAGGAGAAACAAAGGTTTTAACCTTCTGGATTAGTGAATTTTTATCCAAAGAGGAACCTGATATCTTCTTTGACTTTGCTATATGCCATAAGTCACTAAGCTTGGTTTGCAAAATGTCATCATCTTGAATCTTTATCTGGTTAGATGTATCTTCATTTGGAGAGATGTGTTCCTCAAAAGAGATCCCCTCATGAAACAACCCTGACCCTGACTTGAAGTTCTATTTTACTTCTTGAATCAAACTTTGATTAGATGTATTTTCAGAAGGAATAGTATGTTCCACTGAAGAACTTCCCTCATGAAACATTACTTGCCTTGGAAAAGTACTCTCTTCTTCCATAACTTGGTCTACCAAATTAGATATCATCTCAGCTTGCACTTCTCTGAACCATAGGGTCAATAATTGTTCTGCAGCCTTCGAGTTGAATCTAGGAATATAAGAGGGCAGCGCATCTTTAATTTGTGTAAAGGTGGGATAAGACTTCTTCCCTCCCAAAGGTGTGGAGAGTATAGAACCTTGAATAGTAAGTGACAATCTGTCCTTCTTGAGAGGGGGACATGTGTTTGTGATGGAGTAGGAGTCGTTAAAAAACCTGCAATGATGAGCCTGGGCCTTGCTGCTGATAGTTGTTGGGAAAGTTAATAAAATGATGTTTGGCTTCACACATGAGAAAGTTGAGTCCATAATTTTCCAGTAAAGAAGCCAAAGGAAAACTCTCATGACTTATTTATAATTTTCCACTTCAGGGACTGACAAAGAAAGATTTGTGCTTGATGAGAAACCTACCTCAGGGAAAAAGGTCGAATCCTCAATCTGATAATTTCCAGTGTCTCTATTCAACTCCATCCTGCAACTATTGTTACCATACGGGTCTCTATCTAACAGAGAAACATATGTGCTTGGACTTGATCCGTGAGGGCCATCAAGTTGGTTCTGTGGAGAATTATACTTAATGAACTGGACCCATATCCCAAATTTTGAGATGATTTTCAATGATCTGGGGAGTTCTTTGGTGAGATTCATGAGTAGACATAAATAGACTGAGGCTGCATTCTAAATAATCTGATGCTTGAGGAAGATACCCAGCTTGTAAGCTATAATTTGCAGAGTCCTTGTCTCTCTGTACTCCGCTGGGAGTTTTTCAAGCGCTATGCACATAGGAATAAAATTTATAACATTCTTTGAGCTGTCAAAATTGGGGGACCAGCGCTGCATGTGAATCCCTCAGTTGTTATAGAACCATGACTTGATTCTAAAACTATCATCTCTGAATTTTTTTCTTTGAAGGTGACAAGAAAGTATCCATGGTCATTGTCTAAAGATTAAACTTGTGCCACATTAGACCAGTTAGCGTAAACCCAAATAGAAAAATGTGTACAAGAGACATTTAAATTCCATATTTTGCATATCCGAGTGTGATGAGCTAAAAGATGTCTTCTTTTCTCTTGTGAATCCTCTAAGAAGGTGATGGAAATCTCCTCTAAGCTTGGGCATGGTTGTACCTCTTTTGAAAAGATTATTGACTTCCTTCCCCCACTATCTCCCACTATCTGTCTCTTTACTTTTAGGAAGTGAGGACATCTTTTCCAAAGAAGTTTGTATTTGTGGCATTGATTCTAAACTTGAAGATAAATTCCCAACAGGTCTACACAAGTTAAGAGATTTTTGTTAGGTAAAATGTGTCTTACCAATGCCTTTTCCCATATGTTAGTTGTTATTCCTGAAGGTCTCCATTCTTTTCTTGTGAATATTCCAGTGTAGACTGGTCCATGCCTTTTGCGGCAGAGGGGGATTCAATGGTCTTCCTGCTTTAGTGGTTGAGAATATCGGAATAAGATTTCGATTGAGGGTTGGCTTCTCCCAGCCTTTGCTGTGGATGTTGGGGAACCATCGAGACCCCTGATAAATTTCTCATCTTTGTTCTTGAATTTTTCTAAACTCAGACTCTTGCGATCTTAGAGCATAGCGTTGTGACCGTTTAAAAGGTTGTTGATGCTTGCTGTAGTTGTTGAGAGACCGCCAAGACCCCTGAAAAATGTCTCGACCTTGTTGTTGACTTTTTCTGAATTCAGATTCTTGCTATCTCAGAGGAGAGCGTTGTGACCGTTTAAGAGGTTTTTGATGCTTGCTGAAGCCATTAATCCCACCATTCCATCCGACATTACTATCCCGTCTACCCTTGTTGTATCTATACTAAAAAAATGGTATCTGAAGCCTCTGTTGTACTGAGGATCTGTATCTTCCCTTGTATCGGCTCTTCTCCAATTCTGACATCTTAAGCTCAAAGCACTCTCTCTTTCAATGAACTCACCTACAAGTCATTAATTTTGTCTTTCTCATATATATTCTAAATATTATATCTGATTAGAGAATAAACTATCAAACCACCTTTGACAATTTAACTTCCCACATAAAAATATTTAAACAAATATAAAACAACATGCTCATAACTTGAGAACATTATCATAACAGTATTAAAAAAATACTACACATCTCCACCATTCCTGATATAAATGCACCCGCCACTTCTCTTTGCCCTTCTTGCGCATCCGTCATGTTGGCATTCTGTTGCATCTGCCCACAGACATGCAACAAATAGTTTAAAACGTGCTTTCATAAGAAGATAAATATTGTAAATATATTGGTCATAAAGAGTGGGAATAAGATGAAACTGTAAATAAAATAAATACCATATACATGTTGATCGATGAGCCTATTTTGTCCTTGATGACAAAAATCCTAACTAGATTTGGAAAGTGACTTTGATAGTGAATTGTATTTTCAGTTCTGAGTAAGTGGATTTGACAGAAAATTGCATTTTTCAGTTTTTGCATGATTAATATCCTGTGTTCATCATTTCAGTTAGATAACGACATTTTTTTATTAGATTGAATTTTATTATCAGTTTGCAATGGGTGCAGCTGACAGCTCACGCTGTATTTATATCATCAACTTGATTACAATGATATGGTTCAAAACATGTTTATATTAGCAACATAGTTATCAACCTTTGAAATCTCATAGCATTGGCAGCTCACTTCAATAAGGAACTTGCATGAAGGTTTATATAGTGTTAATTCATAGATCACAAGTTGTGACCAAGGCATTGAAAAAGATGTATTTTGCTAGGGCCTTTTGATCGATCCACTAGCCATTGCTTAAGTTGATAAACATTTGATAAAGCCATATTTAATGTGGCAGTTTTGTGCATTAATTGGATGTGATACAAGCACCACATTTGAAACTTCATTCTTGTTTTGGTTAACTATTATGTTAACCCTAACTCTATCGAACTAAGACATTGCAATCATGCTTGGCCATTTCTGGCAATATACATAGTTCAGTTACCAACATTCGGATGTCAGTTGGAAAGAAGGTGGAACAGTTTTGAACTTGAGATTTTGGTTGCAAAGATACACGGGATCTCACTCTAGGTTTATACATTTCTTATTCTTTCTATTTTTAGTTCATCTGCTTATGTTTAGTTTGTGAAACATATTTCGAGTTAAGCTCTGTGATTAGTTTATTCATTAAGGGTTTAGTTTTCAAGTTGTGCATTCTTCACTAAATCATTGTCGGATCTTTCACAGTCATGGTAATTTTGAAAGTTATTTGTTATTTAATAGTTTTTTTATGTCATTTCTCTGCATGTCCATAATGTATCTATTGCATCTTTGATTATACTTCAAATCCACATTAGGTTTTTTGTGCTTTAGTTGCCTATAAATTTTTTCTCTTAACCCTAATTGTCGGGTTGGTCATATTTTGTATCTTAATCATAAGTTTTGTGTATATTTCTTAAAAATCCTCGTCGGGTTTATCATATTGCATTTCATTTGTGTATCGTGTTTTAACTATTGTATGACAATGAGTATGTAAAAGATTAGGGTTTATACTTAGATGCACTCATGTGAGAAGATTATGATACTATACAGTTAACAGTTCAAAGACTATGATACTCATGATACAGTTACATCATTTGTAATGACAAGGTTTTGGTATACTTGATGATCATTGATAGATTGCATCATATTATTTTGAATAAATAATTGATTCATAAAGACACGGTTTTTAGTTAAGGATATTTGACATACAATTTGGTTATGATAACAGTTGTGTTTTGTTTATTTCATATGATTTTGATATGCTGAAGTAACCATGCTTATAGTGGTAGTGAACTATTATCTTGATGGACATATGTTGTCGATAAGACATTGAAGGATACATATTGTCGACAATCGTAATGAAGGATACATATTCTTTTAGTTACATGTTCGTAATAAGTTTTGGGAAAGGTTGTATTCAGTTTGAAGGTAGTTTGTATTATGAAGATTATTTATTTACAAACACAGTATGATTCAATAGATAGACAAACAAGTCATTAAGTGTTTTGTATATATCATACTTTGATAATATTTGTGCACAATTAGTTTTTGA
The DNA here is from genome assembly GCA_018584345.1 of Thuja plicata. Lineage (NCBI taxonomy): Eukaryota > Viridiplantae > Streptophyta > Pinopsida > Cupressales > Cupressaceae > Thuja > Thuja plicata. Next base: position 1,068,754 of record MU227293.1, read on the forward strand.
CAGAAAAGATTGATTGGTTTAGAATCTATTATTATATATTATGCACTATTAAGCACAACAACATGTATTGTGCGCAATGTTGTATAGTTTATAGTTGTAGGAGTTAAATAGCAATCCAGTTTTTTGATATCCGTATGTTGTACTAGAAGTTGGGAAGCTTATATAGAAGATTGTAACAAGAACAGTGAGGCATAAGACCAGTGGGGCACAAGTTCAGTGAGGTATTAAAATTGTCAATGAGATGGCATCAATGAGATGTACAAAATGATTCAAAAGATAAAGCCAGTAAGGCCAAGTTTGAGTGGTTTTATTCCTCAGGAGAGTTTCCCATGACAATAATTGTGTCAATCATTTGTATATGATGTGTACTTATTGTTATCTGTCATTTGTATATGATGTGTACTTATTGTTATCTGCTTTATTTGACTTATCACAGTTCATGTTTATTGAGGTTTCAAAAGAAGTTAGAAATATTAATTAATTTTAATTTTGTGTATGATTACTGATTCACCCCTCAGTAATCATTGTACTCCAAAAAATTGTAATTTAACAATCTATTTTCAAAGTGGATGCCTGAAAGAAGAAATGATGATCAGATGACTACTGAATTTGTGAATAATGTGATTCTGCGAAGTGGAGCGTTGTGTTTTTGGAGGCAGAAGGTCAAAAGACAATGGTGGCTCTTCAATTTTACATTCCCAGTGACTCTTTGGATGTCCAAGTTGCGAGAGGTATAAAATTGTAACAAACCATACACGGTAATTTTCAAATCTACCTGACACTAAATTTAATCTCACTTCCAACAAACCATATCTCTGTGAAAGATTTAGTTTTAGTCCTGTTATGGAGTGCCCTGATTTTTACAACTTCAGATACCAGGCATGTAAGTCGAGGGCGGACAGTGTTCGAAGGGTTGACCCAGTTCTATGGTCTCGCGCATATCCTTGGTCTGAGAATGGAGTAATGGTTCTCCGTGGAGGATTATATGAAGTTGAATATGGTCAATCTAAATTGGTATTGGATTTGGGGATGTATAATATGTTGAATTTGTTAGAAATATTAATTTCTACTCCTAAGGTTTATTTTATCATATTCGTCATTAGATGTCTTTAGAATTTTAGGTTTAGGTTTAGGTATTTTGGCTATGTCGGCTGTAGTAGTTTCCAGAACTATGTATTTTTCAGAACTATGTATTGTCGGCTAATGTTAGATGTTTCTAGATTATTATAAACTTCCTATAAAAGGGAGTGCTATGTATTCATTTGGTGTATCAAAAGTCAATGAAATATAATTAATTTTATTGTGCCGCAGCACATTGTGTTCCGTGTGTTCTGTCTTTTTATTTTTGTTCTGTCTTTTTATTTTCGTATGCCTCTGCCCTCCCATCAAATTGGTATCAGAGCAAGGTTGAGAAACAGAGTTTGAAAGATTGTGCGTACGGAGGATTGTAGCAGAGAAGGGGATAAAAAAAAAAAATTCCGTGAATGCCTTTGTTGTGAGGGTGTTGTTGAGATCTGTAAGTATCTTGTTACCCTATTTAGGGTTCGGTAGATCTGTGTATTTCTTTATAGATTTTTATCAAGTATGGCTTCAGGAAGTTTTCAACCTCCAATTCCAATGTTTTCTAGAAAGAATTATGATGATTGGGCTTTCAGAATGAAGCTTATATTTGATTCTTATGAGTTATCAGATATAATTTTAAATGGTTATGCTGAGCCTGTAGATGAGTCTGCTTTAAATGCTAATCAAAAGAA
>MU227293.1:1099785-1148293 GCA_018584345.1 Thuja plicata
ACTTTCTGCGACTGCGAACTTTCTCAGGCGATCTGCGATTTCTTCCCGGCGGCCTTGGTAACGCCAAGGTGGCGTCATCCGGCAACACCTGTCCACTTGGTGGACACCTGGCGTCTTCCGTGCTACCCATCGATCCGGGCGATCCCCCTCCCGCAGATGGAATTAGAGACTGCAACATGATGGAGGCGGGGAGTAATGGCCAGTGCGCCAAGTTGGTACCAGGTAAGTCTCCCTCGATTGCTGATAAAACAAACCAGAATGGCATTCCCTCCTCCAGCGGTGATCGACCTAGGTCTTTCTCTGAGGCCATGGCTCGATCTCTGGGAATCAACGTGAGGGTTAGGTTTGATTGTGCGGGTGTTCATGATGTTGGGGCGTCCGAAGCAGGTAAGATCCCCGCTGCTCCCTTGAATCCCTTTACCATTGCTCCCAATCAGGAAATGTTAGAGGAAATTGTGAAAGAAAAAAACAGGCTTAGAGACACTGCGATTTTTTTCTCTGCTGTTGATTTAGACAAATGTCCTCCAAGGAAGTTTATGGATGATTGGTTTCACAATTACTAGAATGTTAAATTAGGGCTGCATATCTCCTTTTGTAGGCAATTGCAAAAAGGCTTATATGTTATTTTCTTTGTTAATCATGATGCCCAGCAAGAGGTTGTTAAAAAACAATATTGGAATGTCGGGTCGACATCTTTTAGGGCCATTGTCTGGTCACCTGAGGTAGCCCATGATGAAGTTCTTGCTCTCTCTGTGCCTAAGTGGGTGCTGGTTAAAAATGTTCCTCCCTTTCTGTGGCATTTTTTGCCACACTTGCTTGCTCCTATCGGGAAAGTCATCCGTATGGATGAAACAGTGAGGCTCGTCCCACATATGGACGCCAGGGTTCTCATTTCCCTATCTCCTGGTAAGGACATCCCTGCTGATATTTCAATTAAAATACAGAGCGAAGTTTATTGTTGCCCTGTCGAGGTGTTAGGGGGATTAAATGATTGCTTTCTCTGCCGAAAGGAAGGGCATCTGCGCAGAGATTGTCCTATAATTAATAGGAAGCCCAGCCCCTCCAATGCTCCCCCCAAGGATGCTAACAATCTCCCTGTTGCTAATAATAAGATGCAAACCAATGCTTCTGAGATCTCTACTCCTCCGTCCTCCTCTTCAAAGCCTCTACCCGAAAAACCCCCCAAAGATGTAAACCAATCCGTTTCAAAACCCCTCTCCGCTATTATTGTGCAGCCTTCTAATAATGCTGATCTTCAATCCTTCCCTGTTATTGATGCTGCTATAGATCTTAATAGTGATGATGGTTTCACGGTCGTCCCCCACAAAAAGAAGAGGAAGAAAGGTTTTAATAATTCTTTGCCTCAACCCCTCTGCCCTGATAGCAGTAAGAACCAAAATTGTGTGGCCGCTGACCCGGTGTTGACCGTTTCACATCGATTAACCCTGGGAGAAGATGGCAGGAATAATCCCCCTGCTGCTGATCAGGTTCGGAAACTCCCCACAAAAATCTTTCAGGAGATTGGTGAGGAGTATGATTTTGAGATCATTCCGGCCGCCCCTGTTCCTTCCTTCTCTCAAATTGGTCCTTCCATGAATATGGATTCCTTTGTGGAAGCTGAGGAGGAGTTGATCTATGGTATTACTACTGCCAGGAGGAGAGGTAGACCACCTGGCTCTAAAAACAAGCCGCTGGTTGCTAAACAGGGGGAGACCTCCAACAGCTTCTTAGCTTTAACTGAACATGAGTTTTTGGCGGATTCTTCCCCTAACACTGTTTTCCAATGAATTGCCTTTCTTGGAATCTTAGGGGTTTAGAGTCCCCCGATAGGAAGTTTGTTATTAAGTGTTTTTTGAACTCTCTGCATTCTTTAGATTTTTTTATGATGCAGGAAATTAAGGCTGTGGGATTCACCTTGGATTCCAATCTTAACTATATTTGGAAAGATGCTATTAAACTGTACACTAATCATGTGAGAGGTAGAGGCGGAATCACCCTGCTTATTAACAATAAATGGGAGAAGTGCATTACCAATAGTGGTTGTTCTCCCTGTCATAGGGCTGTTTGGGTTACTATGCATCATGATAACAATCCCTTCAGAGTCTGTGCTATTTATGCCTCTAATGACCCTAAAGAGAGGATTGAGCTCTGGAAATGGCTTACTGATCTTCCTGACATTCCTTGGTTATTCGGTGGTGATTTCAACATGGTTGAATCCCATTTGGACAAGTCGGGAGGTAATCCTTTTCATTGGAAGGACAATGAACGATCGTTCTGGAATAAACTTTTAAACTCTAAATGTCTCTTTGATCCTATTGCTGGATGCAAGGATGTTAATCCTGGTCTGTGGCACACTTGGTGCAACTTTCAATAGGGCAATGCTAGGATATACTCCAGGCTTGACCGGTTTTATGCTAACAAGTTCTTCTTTTATTTTCCTCCTGATAGTGTTGGCAATATTGTTCATGTCATTGCTACTACTTTATCAGACCATCATCCTATTCTGACTAAGGTCAACTTCATTTGTAGTCCTATTCAGCATAAGCCTAAGTGCAATAAGTTCATTCTTAATTCCAGTCTCCTTTTGGATGAGGATGTCCTTGCTGCTGTTCAAATTATTAGAGGTTTAAATAATATCAATCTCCAGCACCTATCCCATACTGATAGATGGAATACTAACCTCTCGACTTGGAGGACCTTTCTGCAAACTATTGGGCAGAAAAAAGCTAAGGATTATAGGTTTGTTGAAAAATAGCTTTCTACTGATTTGCAAGCTGCTGAGGAGAGCATCCAATGTGACTCCTCTAACATGGTGTTTTTGTCCAGGGTTATGGCTGCCAAGGAAGCTCTTAGTAAACATCAACAGTTCAAAATTCGGGGAGCCAGGCTCAGGTCTAGATCCCACTGGCTCCAATATGGAGATAGAGGCTCGAAATTATTTTTTAACTTGCTTAAACATAAGCACATCAAAGAGTCTGTTGATAGACTTTCGGTTGATAATCAGGACATTTCGGATCCTGAGACTATTACTCAGGCCTTTTCTAACTACTATGAGACTCTCTTTGCTTCAGAGGACTCTCCTGAGGCAGAGCTGACCAGAGCCAGATGTAAGAATCTTATCCCTAGGAAGTTAGGTCCGGATGACATTGCTGATCTTGCTAAGAATATTTCTGTGGAAGAGATTGCTGGTGCTATAAAGGCTCTCAATAATGAGAAGGCCCCAGGCCCTGATGGCTTCTCGGTTGAGTTTTATAAGGCCAACATTGGTTGGATATGCAATGACCTCTTAGACCTTTATTCTGAGGCCTTTACTAATGGTACCTTGGGGCAGGATATTAACAGAGGGATTATTAAGCTTCTCCCCAAAGATGGGGATAAGACTTTTATTAGGAATTGGAGGCCTATTACCCTTTTGAATGTCTCATACAAAATTCTGGCTAAAGTTATGGCTCGTAGATTGATCAATCTCCTTCCTAAATTTGTTAATTCTACCCAAACTGGGTTCATTAAGGGTAGATATATCCTTGAGAATCTCATAACTAGCTGGGAGGCTATGGACTGGTCTAGATATTCTCATCAGAACTCTGCCATGCTTCTCTTGGATTTTGAGAAGGCTTATGACAGGGTTGAATGGAAGTTTATTCTTATGATGTTGGAAGCTTTTGGTTTTCCTCCTTTCTTTAGAAATATTGTGGCTACGCTTCTTAAAGACGCCTCTGCTCAGGTTGAGGTTAATGGTATGCTCTCTGCTCCCTTCTCTCTTGGGAGATCTATCAGGCAGGGGTGCCCTCTGGTTACCGCTCTTTTTGTCATTGCTTCAGAGGCTCTGTATTATATCCTTAGAGATAACTCCTTATCTTAGGAGGTTAGAGGCATTTATTTGCCCAATAATGAGGAGCTCATTAATTGTCAATTTGCGGATGATACCGCTTTATTCTTAGAGCTCTCAGAGATTAACTTTAAAAACATGCAAGAGAAGCTCAATCTCTTTTGTTTTATGTCTGGTGCTAAGATATCCCAAACCAAATCTATTTGTTTGGGGTGGGATGAGCGGCCCCCGGACTGGTTTCTTCATTATAATTTTCAGTGGGGAGGACCTAACAGGGTTACTAGGTATCTTGGTATACCTTTCTCTGTTGAGCCCGACCTGAAAGACATGTGGTCGTGGGTCAGAGAGAAGATTGTCAATAAGTTGAATAAATGGCATAACAGGGCGCTTTCCTTGGCTGGCAGAATTCAGGTGTGCCAGAAAATTTTGTCTTCATACACCATATACTATTCTTCTGCTTGGTGTTTTAATAACTATCAGATTGCTGAAATTCAGAAGGCCATCAGACAATTTCTTTGGTCTGATGGCAAGGGAAATGGTAAGATTCACTCTATTAAGTGGGCCTGGTGCCATACTGACAAAACCCTTGGGGGCCTTGGGCTAAAGGATTTAAAAACTCGAGGTATAGCCTTGTCTGCCAAATGGATTTTTCAGGCCATGGAGGGTGATGCTCCTTGGAAAGTGCTGGTTAGAAGTAATATTGAGAGGGGTGTTCCGAGGAAAGCTAAATCTTGGACTGGCCTCCCCTTTTGTGATCTCATTCTTGGTAACTTCAGTGTTTTGGTTCAAGGCTCTGCGGTCTTTAAATCTATTTGGAAGGCCTGGGACCATGTTAGAACATTTATCACTAACAAGGAGTTTCACTCTAATGTTCAAATCCATGGAGAAAGATCCATTTGGTGGAATCTTCACTTAAATAGTAAACCTTTGGCCCTTACCCAAGGGTGCTATGCCAGATTATGGGCCAAGAACAGCATTAAAACTTTTATGGACTTATTTGACTGTGATAGTATTATGACATGGGAGGAGCTGAAGGTTAAATTTGACATCCCTGACTCTCATAAAAGAACCTATAACATGATTGTGCAAGCTATTATTGGCATTCCTATTGTTTGTCATGCTGATTCTCACAGGTACCTTAAGTGTAAATGGCCTGATGGTATCATTACTACTCTTCTTAAGGCCAAAAACATTTATAAAATCATTAAGATTAATACTGATATTTTAGATCATATTAATGTTGTTTGGTATTCCTCTTTTGATGCTGATATCTTAAAGAAATATTTTGATATTTTATGGAAGAACCCCGTGGAACCCAAGATTAAATGCTTTAAATGGTTACTTCTGTTAGATAAGCTGCCTATGAAAAGAGATTTAGCGAATTCTGATATTTGTAATTTATGTAAAGTCCCTGAAACTAGCAGACACATATTTCTTGACTGTATTTTTGCTAAGGAGATATGGAACATGTTTGGCATTGTTTATCCTATTAATGTCACTGTTTTTGATATTATTTCTGGTTATATTAATGGTCTTCCTAAAGACACCAATCTTTTTTGGAATATTTTGTCGTCTAACATTTTGTGGCAGCTCTGGAAGTGCAGGAACGAGGAAAGGTATCAAGGTAAGCATAGGGATCTTACTGAGTTTTTTCGAAAACTCACTTATTTTAAAATATCCTTGCAGGTGCAGGCTACTATGGTGATTGAGCGGGATAAGATGCGGAGGTTCCTCCGTGATGGGCATGCTACCTTCTACTACTATGAGCTCAAGCATGGATACCAGTGGCGAAGAACGTTGGATGACTTTCGTATCTTTGAGCTTGTGTGTAACCAGCTGAACAAAGAGGTCAGAGAGAAGGGGAATGCCAGGAAAGAGGAGCTTGCTATGCTGATGCAGATACAAGAGCACAAAAGTATTGTTTGGATGGAAGGTCCCTTAGGCTGGACGGCCTGGGTCGACATTCACCATGATGTTCTCAGTTAGATAGTCCCATCTTGTCCTTCCTTTTTTTGTTGTACAGCTGCTTCGGTTCCTTCGTTGTGAGGCTTGGCCTCTTTCTATGCTCTCATGATACTCTCGTGATGTAACTCTGATGACCTTTGGTCTTTTTTGATAAAAAAAAAAAAAAAATGATGATAAGATGACTACTGAGTTTGTGAATAGTGTGATTCTTTAGAGTGGGCATTGAATCTTTGGAGGCAGAAGGTCAAAAGACACTTGGTGGCTCTTCAATTTTACATTCCCAAAGACTCTTTAGATGTCCAAGTTGCGAGAGGTATAAAATTGTAACAAACCATACACGATAATTTTCAAATCTGCACGACAGGAAATTCAATCTGATTTTCAACAAACCATATCGTTGTGAAAGATTTAGAATTAGCCCAGTTATGGCGTCTCATGATTTTTACAACTTCATATACCGGGCATGTAAGTCAAGGGCAGACAATATTATTCAAAGGTTTGACCCAGTTCTATGGTATCGCGCATATCCTCTGTCTGAGAATGGAGTAATGGTTCTCCGTTTAGGATTATACGAAGGTGAATATGGTCCTTGTAAATTGGTATTGGATTTGGGGATGTATGATATGTTGAATTGTAATGAAGACTCCATGCAAAACAATTTGCTCCCGCTGCTCTCATACATGTTTTTGGGTTTATATCTACATTTTTCATGCTCAACACGCTATTCCATGGCAGAATTCAGCTCGGAGGTTAGGACGAACTTGGACAGAGCAGGCGTAATTGAATCCACGAAATACAAACGAGTATTGAACTCTCTTTTCCATTCAATGTGTACATTTTTCTCCGCCCAAAGAGGGTCTGATGAAGATGTACGAAATGGAGGAATCACCAATAAATTGGTGCAAGCACGGGAAGAGACTCTGTTATCCATTGGACCTGCAGGGACCCATCGTTTCATGCATTTTTTGGCATCCTACTTCATGTACGATAGCGTTTCTCGCACGGCCTTCAAAATATCATACGGTTCAAGCGTTGGGGGGTTTTGGAGGATTGCCTCCTATTCTCTACTCGACTTGTTGGAAAAGACAAGAGGACCTAAAGTCCAGCTTCAGTGGAATTCGGCTCAGCACCTGGTGAATTGCATCCTTCAATTCGTACATGTTAACATTCGCCCACATTGGATTGAAGTTTGCCTGCAGATTGATAATGTAACATGTGATGTGCTTCCACCATTGGACTCTGATGCTCCATCTGAACGACAATTTCCAGCCAAGATCTGTTTGATAGTTGGCCCTGAGTATGGATTCGGCGTCCAATCTGTTTCTTTGGGTGTATCCACAGACAAGTTTACGAACAACTGGGTCTTTGAACAGTCAATTGTCAATGGAACCGACGCAAAAATAGACTGGACTCTGTATGATTCCATTACCGGAGAGCCGGTATATAGCACTGAGCTTCCAAAGTACTTGAAGGCATGCAGAGCTTTCACTGAGCAAGGAGGGGTGGGCTTGGCCAAGGATGATTATGGAAAGCCCATTACATGCAGGCTCAACAGGAATTTGGAGAGACAAACATTGAAATGGATCGTTAAAGCTTCCATTTGGATCGACTGTTCGCTGAAAGCAGCTCCAGGGTCGCACGTTAGACGCCATGATTTTCATCACGTAGTTGATCTCAAATTGGAGTATTAACCAATTCCAAGGTAAGTTTTCATAAAGTTTATGACTCTTCTACGCTTTATCTATGAGTCTTAACCAATTCCAAGGTAACCAAATATGTCATTTTTTAACTGAGGATTTAGTCACAGCATATAGGAGAAGAAATAACAGTTATAACATTAAAAAAAAAATTTAGGTTTACATCAAATTAACAAAACAAAAATGAGACAACCTTCTATTGGGTAAGGTGCATGACATACTATTTAGAAATAAGCTTTTAACTTATATTAAACATAATAAAAAAACGCTTTATTCTGAATCATAGGTAAAATTAGCAGACCCAACAACACTATCTACAACGGTGGTTTTAGTCCAATTAGCTGTAAAATTTTGCAGCTAATTCTGGAAAAATACATTAAAGATCTAGTTGGAAATAGGAAAATAACATCTTTGCAAAGAATAAAAAATCCAGAACTGAGAATGAATGAAACTCTATTGATCATGGTGTACAAAATGTATAAATTACAATGTTTATATAATCACAAGAACATTAATTATGCTTGAAATCTCTGATGATTAACAACTAATTGCACGAACTCCCAGGAGGTCAAAAACAATAAATATCTTTAGTTAGCTTCAAGATAAACAAATGAAGTCCATGGTGAACTCCAATAGGAACAAAAAGGGCTGACAGTTCCCACCATAATTTAGGGGCAGAGCAAACGGTTAAGTTGCGCTAACATTAGCTTCCTACCTTTCTTTTCCTGTACAATGCTGTCCTGTACATCGCTGGCTTTTGTCCAAATAGTTTCTCATCATTAATGTCACTCCTTCCAAAAAAAAACGGAAATAACACAAATCCATAACAAACTTTAAAAGGGCAAAACAAAAAAATCGAATTATAACGAATTATATGCCTTAGACATTTTTAGATTTTTAGGCTTCAATATCTTCAAGTGGAGTGCTTCGAATGACCATTTCTCTAACATTCAAGAGAAGAAAGAAAAACCCTAAAAAATTATGGCATTCATTTCCACAATAGACGTCTAGAAGAGCAAAACTATTACATTCCATTCTGATGGAAAGAGAGGCAGAGTAGAAATGAAAATAAAAAGATAGAGCAAATCAAGAAAGAGAAAACAAATCCAATAAAAACTGCTTTTCTGATTTAACATATATATCTTAGACCATACAAACATATATTAAAAAGACAATATACAAAGCTGCAAATCCTTCTTCATTTCCATTAAAAATAAAACAAAAATAGAGATACTTTGTTCTGCTGTTATGTTGTTGTTGCTACAGCTGTGTATTCAACTTCTTCCTTGTGCATATATGCATACAAAAATTGCCCCTGTTCTGCCTAAGTTTTTTGTAAACTTCTATCTTTTTCTGTCTTCATTCTCTACGTATATGGACAGCTCAAGTGAAGGACAAAACATTTAGTAAATTTTTAATGTATATACAACTACCGTATTCATGACTAAAGAAAGATTACCTATAGAATTTTCTAGACTGTCCCATTTGCTTTCAAAATAGAAAATATTGAAGTGACAGAAAGTGGCAAAAGCAGATCTACGGTAAGGTTATTGAATATTGGTAGATGGGATTAGACTCCAACACTCCCCCTTAATCACAACTAATATTATCTATGATTCCCAAATTGTCTCGTTGATGCAGAAAACATTCTTTTGCTAGTGGTTTAGTGAAAATGTCTATACTGTTCTTCATACCTGCAATGTTCTAAAATGATTTCTCCATTGTTGATCAGCTCCTTAATGAAATGATACCTCGTTTCTATATGCTTGCATCTCTTATGAAAGACTGGATTTTTTGATAGTGCTATGGCTGAGTTGTTGTCACAAAAGATCTTTGTCGCCTATTGTTGTTCATGCCTCAATTCTTTCAACATTCTTCTCATCCATATTGCTTGGCATGCTGCCCCAGTAGCTACTACATATTCTGATTCAGCTGATGAAAGAGTAACAATTGGTTGTTTCTTTGAAGCCCATGATACTACTCTTGATCCAAAATGAAAAACATAACTTGAAGTGCTCTTCCTATCATCTATACTACCCGCACAATCACTGTCAGTGTATCCTATCAGCTTGAAATCATTTGATCTTGAATAAAGTATTCAATGATTTCTTGTCCCACTAATATACTTCAAAATTCCTTTTCCTTCTTGCCAATGAGAAACTTTTGGAGACTCCATGAATCTTGAAATAAGGCTAACTGCATACATTATGTCTGGTCTTGTGGATGTTAAATACATGAGACTACCAACAAGTTTCTTATACAAAGTTGGATTTACATCTGCTCCTTTGTCATTTTTGCTCAATTTTAATCCTATCACAGTTGGTGTTGGGGCTGATTTGCTATTCATCATATTAAACCTCTTCAAGATGTCATTTGCATACTTAGGTTGTGAAATGAATATACATTTTTCATTTTGATTCACTCCAATGCCAAGAAAGTACTTCATTAAGCCCAAATCAGTCATTTCAAATTCTTTCTTCATTGCTGCTTTGAACATATCAATTGACAAATCACCCGTGAAAATCAAGTCATCAACATATAAACAAACAAGTAAGATCTCACCTTTCTCATTCATCTTGGTATATAAAGTAGGCTCACTAATGCATCTATTGAAGCCATTTTGCAAAAGATAAAAATTAATTCTTCTATACCATGCTCTTGGGGCTTGTTTGAGTCCATAGAGGGCCTTCTTGAGCTTGTAAACCTTGCTTTTATGACCCAAAATCTCATACCCAGGTGACTGCTCCACATAAACCTCTTCTTCTAAAATACCATTGAGAAAAGTTGATTTTACATCCATTTGATATACTGCCCACTTGTTTTGAGCTTCTCTGGCTAATATTGTTTTCACAGTGTCTAAACAAGCCATTGGTGCAAATGTCTCATTGTAGTCTACCCCGGGTTGTTGTGAATAAACTTTTGCTACAAGCCTTGCTTTATGCTTTTGCACATCGCCATTTGCATTCAATTTTGTCTTGTAAACCAACTTTACTCCAATCACCTCTTTTCCTTGTGGAAGATTCACTAACTCCCATGTTCGGTTCTTTTCTATGGCATCAATTTCTTCATCCATTACATACACCCATTTTTCTTCTTTAATCGCTTCTTCAAAATGAATTGGATCATCCACTTGTGAATACAAAGCAAAAAGAGAGATCTGATCTGCAGTACTTTCACCTTTATTTTGCTCATAAATATCTCTTAAACTTCTGATTTTTGTCTCCTTAAGCTTGTTAGTGTGGGATTTGCCATGTCGCTTGAACTTGTAGATTGTGGACTTGATGGATCAGCACCAAGAGTGCCAATTGATGATGGTGTTTGTTGCACATTTGATGGTGTACTTGCTTGTGTGCATAAGGCTATCCTTATGCTTGATGACGGTGTCCTTTGATGACTTTGTTGAGCTTGAATTGGTGTAGGAGGAGTCACATTTGAAGGAGTTCTTGTTGATACAAAATCTTTATTTTCCTATTGTGGTAAGTTGGCTTCTAGATTAATTGTCTTATCCAAGGTTCCATCCCATGCTTCATCTTCTACAAATTGCACATCTCTGCTAATTATAATTTTTTTTCTGATTGGATTGTATAGCTTGTAGGCTTTGGATTCGTTACTATATCCCACAAATATGCATTTTTCTCCTTTGTTGTCCAACTTTCTTCTCAAATCATCCGGCACATGTGCATATGCTACATAGCCAAATATTCTCATATGAGAGACATTATGTTTCCTTCCACTCCATGCCTCTTCTGGGATCATATTAATGACAATTTTAGTAGGATATCTATTCATAGTATATGCTGTACATGCTACAGCTTCAGCCCAATACTCATTTGACAAATGTTTTTCTTTCAACATACTCCTTGCCATTTCCATGATGGTTCTATTTTTTCTTTCAGCCACACCATTTTGCTGAGGAGTATACCTTGTAGTGAATTTTTTATGAATACCATTGTCTTTGCAAAATTTTATGAACTCATTTGAAATGTATTCACCACCTCTATCCATTCTTAATGCTTTGATTTGATGTCCACTTTGCTTCTCAACAATAGCCCTGAATTGACGAAAATAGTCAAACACTTCATCCTTATGTTTTAGAAAGTAGACCCATATCTTCCTTGTGAGATCATCAATGAATGTCAAAAAGTAGTAGCTTGCAATGGAGGGTGTTTGAATTGGTCCACATAAATCTAAATGAACAATTTCCAATGCCTTATTTGCATGGATTGACTTTCCTACTGGAAATGAGTCTCTATGTTGTTCACCCAAAATACAACCTTCACATATCCTATCCAGTTTTTCTATTAGTGGCAATCCCATCACCATTCTTTTCTTTTGCAATAAGTTTAAGCTTCCAAAGTTTAAGTGTCAAAATATTAAGTGCCATAACCAATTTTCATCCTTGGTTTCAGCTTTAAAAATTCTTTGTATGACTGCTGCAATTTTTTCTTCATCCATTTGTGAGTTCATTTAGGGGTGTTCTTGGGTAAACTTTACTTGCAAATCTGGTTGTATCCCTAGGGGAAACATTCTATTGCTTGTCATTTGAAGTTTTGCAATAAGCTAATTACTTGGAAATTTTGTCTAAAATTATGCATTCTTTGTTCTTGAAATATACTCGATACCCCTTTGGAACAAGTTGTCCTATACTCATTAATTTATGCTTCAACATAGGAACAAAATAAACATCTGAAATGAATTTTTTCTCCCCCTTTCTGGTTAGAATGTTGACACTTCCTTTTTCCATTACTAACACTTTGTTATCATTCCCCAATGTAACATTTGATTTTATACTTTCATCCAAACTAGAGAACATTTCTATGTTTCCTGTCATATGATTGCTGCAACCCGAATCTAGAAACCATACATCTTCTTGACTTTCTTGTGCAACATTGCAAGCTAAGAACATGTTGTCCTGATTTTGGTTTTCTTTGGTAAAATTTGCACTTTGTTGTCTAGAATCATATTTCTTCTTTCTACATTCATTCATATAATGCTCAAATTTCTTGCAATAATGACATTGGATTGAATATTTGTCATACCTTTGGCCTTGGGGGTTGATTTTGAGCTGGGGTTTGATGGTTGCCTCTTCCACTTGAGTGTCCACTTGAGCTTGATGGGCTACTTTTTCCACCTCTATACGAGTTTCTCCCTCTACCTCTAAAATTTGTTCTTCCCTTGCCTCTACCATGGCCAATTGAAACTTGTGTCTTAAAGGCATGCTCCAAATTTGTATTTGTTGACCTGTTTAGCCTATGCTCATGAGAAATGAGGGATGCATGTAGCTCATCAACTGAGAGTTGTGAGAGATTTTTTGTCTCTTCTATAGCCGTGCCACAATAGTGTCAAATCTTGAAGGTTAACATCTTAAAATCTTTTCAACCACTCTTTCTTCTTCAAGTGTCTCACCATGAGATCTAATTTGGTTTACTAATCCAATGAGTTGAGTGAAGAATGAATCTATTGTTTATGATTCCTTCATGTAAATAGTCACAAAATCCCTTCTTAGTATTTGTAGTTTGGTTGTCTTTACCTTTGCCATTCCTTGGTAGGCTGTCTGAAGAATATCCCATGCTTGTTTGGAATTTTTTGCTACTTCTATTCTTGGAAATATGCTCTCATGCACCCCTTCAAATTATAAAAAAGAGAGATTTTGAATCTTTCTTTCTGTTGTCTTTCAATAAATCTTTATCTGCTTGAGATAATGCATTAAATGCAGTTGTATTTGCTGGTTTTGGGTATCCATTTTTAACTAAATCCCATAAATCTTGTGAAGATTATAATGCTCTCATTGTGACTTCCCAATAATCATAATTCTTCCCATTGACCTGTGGAATTTGAGGGTTGGTCAAACTTGTGCTTGGAGCTACCATTGTTGACTTTGAAAAACCCTTCTCATTACTGAAAAACTTTTCTCAGAAAAAAAACTCAGCCAATAACCTTAAGCTCTGATACCACTGATGGAGAGAGAGGCAGAGTAGAAATGAAAATAAAAAGACAGAGAAAATCAAGGCAGAGAAAACAAATCCAATAAAAAATGATTTTCTGATTTAACATATATGTTTCAGACCATACAAACATATATTAAAAAGACAATATACAGAGCTGCAAATCCTTCTTCATTTTCGTTAAAAGTAAAAAAAAAATAGAGATACTATGTTTTTCTGTTATGTTGTTGTTGCTACAGCTGTGTATTCAACTTCTTCCTTGTGTATATGCATACAAAAATTGCCCCTGCTCTATCTAAGTTTTCTGGAAACTTCTATCTTTTCTTGTCTTCATTCTCTGCGTGTATAGACAGCTCAAGTGAGGGACAAAACATTTAGTAAATTTTTAGTGTATTTACAACCACCGTATTCATAACTAAAGAGAGATTACCTATAGAATTTTCTAGACTATCCCATTTGCTTTCAAAATGAAGAATATTGAAGTGACAGAAAGTGGCAAAAGGAGATCTACGGTAAGGTTATTGAATGCTGGTAGTTGGGATTAGAATCCAACACATTCATATGAACCATTTCTGATGCCCAATCATTCTATTCTCTTGTGTCATGGTTGAGATATACATTTGTTGTTGTATGGTTAATGAATTAAGATGGTGGTTGTGTTTCAGGAAGAAGAGCAGTTCTTTTTTTTTTATTTATCAATAAGGGGCTGAAGCTGAGATTTGTATTAATATATAAACTGTAAAATGTAAGAAAACATACAAAAAAGTGACTGGTTCATAACCCAATCCTACCAAGAGAATTGTGAATCCAGAATAGAGCACGTGGGCTCAAACTAGAGTTAATTTTTGCAGAAGGTCATAATTCAAAGATTGAATAACCAAGAAAAATTCAAAATGAAAAATTCAGAAAGCCCCAAATGGACTTAGCTCGTGAGGTCACACAGAGGGAGAAGTGGTGTCATTCTGTGTGGTTGCTCCAGAACCAGATTTAGAGCTGTCACCCAAGGCTCGAGAGCCGCTATCCTCTCATTCATCCTCAAAAGACTCCTCATCTAGTTTGCCAATCTCCTTACCTTCCGCCTCCTCTTTATCTTCATCTTCTACATCATCACCTTCGACCTCATCCTCGCCACTAGCATCATCAAAGACACCTTCATTTCCTCCCAAGAAGAAGAGTAGTTGGTACTCTCTTATTTTCTATTATATACTATGGCGGCTTAATTGATTTACAATATTCAGTAAATAAGAAAAGATGTATGAAATTATGAACAGTGATTGATGTTTCCTCTACCTATATGACATTTATTAACATTGTGATTCTTTCTAATGTTTGACGTATAATTGCATTATCTTTTTCTAGGTCAAGTGGTCGTACTTTTAGTGCCAGTTTCAAGCTTTCGAGTTTGAGCTTCCAAAGGAGATAAATGTTCCATCTATATACGTTGACTTGTTAACAATCACAATTTAGACACATATAGCATATGCATATGTATTTCTAGGTTCAATTTGTCTTATGATGTGCTAAATCCTTTGAATGTCCATTTTTACTTACCAAACTTTGGTAATGGTTCAAGCCTTCAACTCTATTTATTCTGTTTAGGAGAGATCTAATATAAAGTTTTGTTTTTGTCATTTAATTGTACATATATTTATGCAGTAAATATATATTTGATAGGTACAAATATTTGTAGATTATTAATTGGTTTAATTTAATTAAGTTTATTTAACATTGAAATGATAATTGTTTAAATAATAAATTAATTTTAAAATTTAAAATAAATCAATTTCGTCGATTTTTTTTATTCTATAGACCGCTAGATACTTGATTTCTTCAAATGCTTACTGCTCATTTTTTTATCACAATCATCTTATATGCAATTTGAATGTCTTGTGTATAATAGACATGTAGGTTGAGGAAAAGTTGATCCATAAATTTAAAATATAAGCATAATTGTAGGATGCTAGGAAGTCGTTGTCAAAATGGAGTATGTATAACAAAAATATAACAGATCCTTTAACTGAACAAAGTATGTAGATAACCATATGCTATAGTATACAAACAAATCATATTTCCAATGTCTTCTATGTAATATACATGTAGGTTGAGGAATAGTTGATCCATAAATTTAAAATATAAACATAATTGTAGGATGCAAGGAAGTCGTTGTCAAATAAATCATATTTCCAATGTCTTGTGTGTAATATACATGTAGGTGGAGGAATAGTTGATCCATAAATTTAAAATATAAACATAATTGTACGATGTAAGGAAGTCGTTGTCAAATGGAATATAACAAAATATAACAGAGTCCACTTGAGGATCTGAAATGTCTATTCAAAAACTACATTATAGAATTGAACCCAAAAATAAATTTTTAAGTCGACCGACTTTCTACAGTGGCAACAACAATGGTTGTAAACATTTGGACATTTTTTAAAAAAATCGACAGGCATTTGCATGTCTTCTTAACATTTGCATGTCTTCTTCCCGTAAGACTACAACAGAGAATTAATAAATTCATTTGCTTGACTATTACAAATACATGACAATAGAAATGAATCATGCCAGAAAATAAGGCGTAACTGACAAGCCAAAATAATGCTCATGGGAGAGCAAGCGACATTATTAATTCTTTAAATTCAAAATCCCTGAAAATGTTTTGCATTAAAAAGTAAGAGTTGTAAAAAAAATTTACCCCTGCTATGTCGATGGAAGACAGAGAAAAAGAACCCCACATTGAATTATGTGCTGACACCCTTCCTAGATTTGGTTCCCATGATGTGGCTATTGAGACTTTCGATCATACCATGCCTTCGTTGAATATACCGAACAAGAATACAACTTGTTGCAAGTTATCTGTGTATCCAATTCATTCAGGTAAATTTGTAATTGTCTACCCAATTAGTTCTCTACTTTAAATGTTTTTCTTATTAAAAATATTAAATTTTTTGCATTCTCTGTTGAACACCATGATTGTTCTGAATGTTTTTGTCCTTTTATATTTAAACTTTTAAAATTTTGATGTATGTGTTTTCCAAATGAGTTTTGAAATAGTTAAAAAGGGAACTATCTGGGTTTTCACTCAGTTTTGAGCTTTCTATTTTTAATGAATTGTAACATTCTTCTGCTGTTTTTAAGAATGCATGAAAAATGCACCATGCAGTGTAGATAAGACTGAAGATGTAGAGGTTATTTCCTAGAATTATATTTTGCCAGATTTGCTCACGTTAACTAGATTTCTTTTCATTCTCATATTTCAACGACTCCCTTACTGAAGTTTTCAACAATAAAGTGTTGCCATGGTTGTTGTTTATTCACATATCATTGTCCATGTCTTTAAGCTGCTGCCTTAATGAATTCGCCACTTATTATGAAAGAAACATGATTTTTAGAAGCATAATGATCGCTAATCTTCTTTATGTGTGTGGTTGTCTGATCGCTGCCTTTAGTCTTTGTCTTAATCGTTGTTTTTTATTACTTAACTTTGATCATTGTTGTTTATGGCTATATGGTTGTTGCTTTGTCAAATATTTATCTCCACCTTTTATGAATCATAGATGTTGAATTTTCAGAATTGAATTTGATTGTCTTTGAGTCTCTTTTGTTGACTTTCTTTTTCTCTCCTATTTATTGTTGATAAGTGTAAATCAGATATTTTGAAGAATTTTAGAAGATATTTTTCAAATTTGATTTATTGTTTGGACAGCAATTACTTATAAAGAAAATAATATCTTTATTCTTTCAACAGAGATGTAAGAAACTTATTTGCAGCAGGAGCAAATTAGTTTATTTTGTAAGTGCTCTATTTTATCAGAGACTTGGTTTTAGAACATTAGTTGTAATTTTATTGTCTTGTTGAGCAGTGATTGCTCCAGACATTTTGTAAGAGCTTTGAGAAGCTCAAAGTATTTTGTATGCAGCCCCAGATAACTGATTGGCCCTCAATCCTTGTGAGTTTGGGCATTTTTTTTTTCTGGGTATTTGTTTTTATTGCACAAGAGACATGATTGGAGATGTAGGAAAGAGCTGGCAGCAGCCACCATCCTTTAATGGACAAAATTATGATGTTTGGGCAAAGAAGATGAAGACCGTAATGGTTGCAAATGATTTGTGGGAACTTGTGGTCAATGGATTTGTGGATATAACTGACCCAGCTCTATTTGCTGCCCTCACAAACAATCAGAATACTCAATTGAAAGAGTCAAGAAGGAAAGATGCAAAAGCTTTGAGCTTGATTGAAACTGCCTTGATAGAGGCAATCTTTCCCAGAATAGTAGCAGCTGATTATTCCAAAGAAGCTTGGGATATCCTTCACACAAGTTTTAAAGGGACTGAAAAAGTTCATGTGGTGAAGCTCCAAATGCTTCATAGGGAATTTGAGACTTTTCTCATGAAGGACAATGAGTCCATTTCAGATTTTAGCTCAAAACTCTCTGGTTTGATAAACTAGTTGAGAACCAATGGAGAAACCATGGAGGAGCAAAGAATAGTAGAGAAATTTTTGAGGAGTCTTCCCTCAAAATTTAATACTCTAGTTATTGCCATTGAAGAGGCCAAGGATCTCTCAACATTGACTATTGATGAGTTAATGGGTTCTTTACAAACCCATGAGCATCGAATTAATCGATCAACAAATTCTTCTCAAGAGCAAGCTTTCAGAGCTCAATCCAATGCAAGAGGTAGGGGAGAGGAAGAAACAACTCTGGAAGAGGCTCAAGAGGAAGAGGTCATGGTAGCTCCAGACAAAAAAATGCTGGAGGAGAAAGCTCAGAACAAGCAGCCACAAATGAGGGAGCTAGAAGCTCTCAGAATAATTCTAGAGGAGGAAAGAAGAATAGTAACTCAAACAAGAGCAATGTTGAGTGCTATTATTACCATAAATTTGGGCATTATGCAAGTGAATGCTGGAAAAAGCAAGGTGATCAGTCAAAACAGAGTGCTAATGTGGCTGATGTGAAAGTGGGTAATTAAAAAATCCCATAGCCTTCATCATGTGCAATATTGGTGAAGAAGGCAGCCCCGAAGTCTGGTATTTGGACAACGATTGCAGTAACCACATGAGTGGTAATGAAAGTCTTTTTTCTTTCATTGATAAATCAATAAAATCAAAAATTAGAATGGGAAACAATTGAATTGTTCCATTTGTGGGCAAATGATCTATTAGGATCCGCACCAAGCAAGGTGAGAAACAAGAAATTCAAAATGTTTACTTTGCCCCAGGGATAAAGCACAATTTGATGAGTGTTGGACAACTCATTCAAAATGGATATAAAGTGTTGTTGGAGAATGACCAATGTGTCATTCATGATAAGGATGGGAGTAAGAAAATTATTGCAGCAGTCCAAATGAAAAAGAATTGAATGTTTCCATTGAAGATAGAAATGTGTTTCTCTTCAATTTCAGCAGCTGCATCTCCCAAGAAAGTATGTATATAAGTACAACAATCAACCTTCAAGAGCATGATTGAAGACCCTTCCAAGCTATGAAATTTAAGGTATGGAAATCTTGGCTATGCTGGTTTAAGTTTATTTTCCAAGAAAAGAATGGTAGATGATTTTCCATGTATTAAAGAGTTTAGTAGCAAGTGTGAGGCTTGCATTTTGGGTAAGCAATGTAGGCTGCTTTTTAATTTTGAAAACTCTAGAAGGGCAAGAGCACCATTAGAATTGGTGCATACTGATTTAGTTGGCCCTATGCAAATCACTTCCATTAGGGGGAGTACTTATTTTATGACCTTCAAAGATGATTTTAGCCGTAGAACATGGGTATATTTTATGCAAAATAAATCTGAAGCTTTTGATAAGTTTTTAGAATTTAAAGCCCAGGCTGAAAAAGAAAGTGGACACAATTTGAAAGTCCTAAGATCAGATAGAGGGAGGGAATACACCTCCAATATTTTTGTGAAATTTTGCAAGTAGAATGGCATAAAGAAGGAGCTAACAACCAATTATACTCCGCAGCAAAATGGAGTGGCTGTAAGAAAGAATAGGACCATCGTTGAGATGGCAAGAAGTATGATGAAAGAAAAAGGTCTCCCAATTGAATATTGGGGAGAGGTTGTAGCAATAGTTGTCTATTTAATAAATAGAAGTCCTACAATGGCAGTCCATGACAAGATTCCATTGGAAGCATGGGCAAAGCATAGATGGATGGTTGAACACTTGAGAATGTTTGGGTGTGTAGCATATGCACACATGCCAAAGGAGAAAATGCAAAAATTGGATGACAAGGGTGTAAAGAGTATCTTTGTGGGATACAGTCTTGATTCAAAGGCATATAGATTGTATAACCCTGTCACCAAAAAGATCATCATTTCAAGAGACGCGGAGTTCATGGAGAATGAGTCATGGGATGGCTTGGTGGACACATCATCAAGCACTTCAAGTAAAGTGCCTATTATTGCTGAAGATGATGATGTTAATGAACAACAAGATGATATAAAAATAGACATAGAAGGCTCCAGAAGGTAGCAAATTGGGCCAACAGAGACCAACAATAGCAATACAAAGATTAATGATCCCACTCTTGCCTCCCTAGTGCCACGAAAGAGCAAGAGTCTAAGGGAGATTTACCAAGATGAAAGGTATGAAAATGAATTTAATGAAAACATCAATTTTGCATTATTTTCTGATAGTGATCCAATTTATTTTGAGGATGCTGAAAAAGAAGAAAAATGGTGTAAGTCCATGGATGAGGAAATAGATGCAATTCAAAGAAATGAAACTTGGGAGCTCACTAATTTACCTCCTAACAAGAATTTAATTAGAGTAAAGTGGGTCTACAAGACCAAGAGCAATGCTGAAGGAAAAATAGATAGGCATAAGGCTCGATTGGTGGTCAAGGGGTATAAACAGAAGTTTGGTAGAGATTATGATGAAACCTATGCCCCAATTGCAGCCCAACACAAATGGAAGGTATATCAAATAGATGTGAAATCTGCCTTCTTGAATGGATTATTGAAAGAAGAGGTTTATGTGGAGCAACCACCTGGTTATGAAGTTTTGGGTCACGAAGGTAAAGTGTATAGGCTGAAAAGGGCTTTTTATTGGCTTAAGCAAGCTCCACGAGCATGGTATAGCAGAATTGACTCATATTTGATGAGAAATGACTTTTGCAAAAGCGATGGTGAGCCCACTCTTTACATCAAGGCAAAAAATGGTAATATTTTAATTGTTGTCTTGTATGTTGATGATTTAATCTTTACTAGGGATAATGATTTCCTCATTATTGATTTTAAAGAGGCCATGAAAAGAGAGTTTGAAATGTCAGACTTGGGTCTCTTGAGATATTTTCTAGGCATAGAAGTAAAACAAAAACATGATGGGATTTTTATATCTTAAGAAATATATGCAAATCAAATCTTGGAGAGATTTAAAATGCAAAATAGCAAGTTTGCCCCATCACCAACTATGGTAGGTCTAAATCTAAGCAAGAATGATTGCAGTAGCAATGTGAATCCGACTTTGTTTAAAAGATTGGTTGGAATTTTAATGTATTTGACAGCAACTAGACCAGACATTATGCATGCAGTAAGTTTGATTTTCAGATTTATGGAAACTCCAAAGGACTCCCATTGGCAAGCGGGAAAGAGAATCCTAAGGTATGTGAATGGAACCAAGGGATATGGTATTTTTTATACAACAATAAATGATTCTAAATTGATTGGTTACACAGACAATGATTGGTCAGGGAATTTGGATGATCGGAAGAGCACTTCCAGATATGTCTTTCACATGGGTTCAGGTGTAATCTCATGGGCTTCTAAGAAGCAACCCATAGTTTCTCAATCTATAGCAGAGGCTAAATATATAGCAGCAAATGCGGTAGCATGTCAAGCTATTTGGCTGAGAAGGATCTTGGCAGAATTGAAGGAAGAACAAGAGGATGGAACCACAATATTTTGTGACAATATTTCCTCAATAGCTTTGTCGAAGAATCTAGTGTTTCATGGTAGAAGCAAGCACATTGAAAATAGGTATCATTTTATTAGAGAATTAGTTGAGAATGGTGAAATAAAAATGGAGTTTTGTAGGTTGGAGCAGCAACTAGCAGACATTTTCACCAAGCCTTTGTGCATTGCAAGTTTTGAATGCCTAAGGAGAAATCTAGGCGTAGTTCATTTGGATCAAGCATGATCGAGTCTTGTCAGCTCAAGACAATGGGGGAGTGTTGAATTTTTAGAATTGAATTTGATTGTCTTTGAGCCTCTTTTGTTGACTTTCTTTTTCTCCCTTGTTTATTGCTGATAAGTGTAAATTAGATATTTTGAAGACTTTTAGAAGATATTTTTCAAATCTGATTTATTGTTTGGACATCAATTACTTATAAAGAAAAGAATATCTTTATTCTTTCTATAGAGATGTAAGAAACTTATTTGTAAAAGCAGAAAATTATTTTATTTTGTAAGTGCTCTATTTTATCAGAGACTCAGATTTACAACAGCAGTTGTAATTTTATTGTCTTGTTGAGCAGTGATTGCTTCAGACATTTTGTAAGAGCTTTGAGAAGCTCAAAGTATTTTGTATGCAGCCCTAGATAGCTGCAAGTTTATTTTTGGTTGTAGAAGGAATTCTCAGATTAATAAAAGCAAGAAGAAAGCTTGCATATTTCTCCAGCTCTGTTCATGTTTATGCTCTGCCCTTTTTGGGGATTTTAATTATTTGCTGAAATAGAGCATTTCCTATGTGTTTCCAGAATATAGAGTGATTCTATATTCTTCATAGTAGATTCATATATATCTATCATTTCTTATGATCACTATCCATGGTAAATATTGACACGTTAATAAAATGGCTTATCTTATTATCATGGCAAAATGGACCTATTTTGCATAGTAATTGTTGGGCTTTGGCCACACGTTTAGTGGCATCTCCAACGACAGGGAAAAGGCTCTGCAACTTTGTTGTGAATGCCGTTTCTATTGAAGGATCAACATTTCAAGTCAATGTAAAGTTGTACAAACGGTATATGAAAGATTGGCAATCTGTCTATCCCATGGTGTGCCCTCCTGAAATCAATTTTCATTATCACATTAATTTTTCCTGAAAATTGTTTATGCACTGCATAGAATTAAGATTTACACTGTATATGTGTTGGATTTAATTTTTTTATAGTGAAATTATTTGTGTATTGTTTTGGATTTAAGCTTAATATGGTGGAATTGAAAATCTTTTTGTGCATTGCGCAAAATTTAGGGTTTATATGGTGAGATATAAAAATCTCTTATGGCTTGTGTTAGATTTAAAAATTAGTTGGAATAATCATGCATATAGCAGATAATATGTGTAAACTTCCCTCTAAAATTAGGATATCTCGTTACATATTTAATTATTATATTCTGCAATATTGTTTATGTTCTTGAATTCCAACTTGTAAGCCAGAGGGATTAGCACTACCCCTGTGCCAGACCCAGTAGAGGCACAACTTCCATCAAATTCTAATTTCCATAATTGTGATTCCTTTTCTTAATTATTTTCACACTCTGAAGATTTGGACTCAGTAAACAACATGTAATTTCCAAGCTTCAATTCCCCATACAAAATTTGTGCTTTTGGGTCATCAAATTTTAGACTAGTGAATTTTGCTTTGTCCTCGGGTTCTAGCTTGATCTGAAGATCTGGATTTAGTAAACATGTATTTTCCAAGCTCCAATTCCTCATGCAAAATTTGTGGTTTTGGGTCATCAGATTTAAGAACAATGAATTTTTCTTTCTCCTGAGGTTCTAGCTTGACCTTCTTATTCCCGATGAGTACAATTACTTGAGACCAGTCTAATTAAATTTTTCACCCCAAGTCCTTGAAAAAACTACGGCTCAATAGCATTCCATAGCTAGCAAGTATATATGTAGCCAAGATGGTGAGTTTCAATCTTTTAACAGTGTCGGCAACAAGACCTACTTGAGAATATTTTATTTGACCGACTAGAGGGACCTATTTTGCATTCATAAAATAGCATCTTCCAAAGGTCTTAGTTAGTGATAAACCAAGGGCCTTAATGACTATTGATGGTCATGTTTGAGGATGTAGTAATATTTGAACTTCCTTACTTACAATGTTCAACTAAGCGTCACGGGTTTGTGGGATTTGAATTCAAATAATCTGAAGGATATATTTAAATACATGATTATTTATAGAATTACACAATATCAAACAAAGTAGACTCCTTGCCTAGAACAGTAGCATTGTGGGTTGTGATTGTTTGATCTGATGCCTTAGGGAAGGAAAAGTTTGAGTTACTATTCCTCTATAGATTAGAGACCCCTTGTTTACCCTTTTGACTTTTTGTTAAGGCAGCCATTTAGGATTCACTAGTGTCGCAAAACAATCACCTCTACCTTTAGAATCAGATTCATACTCTAGGTAGTAATTTTTAGAGTTTCCATTATAATTTGAGTTTGTTTCTCCAACTAGAGTGTCTCCCTCAGTTTCATCTATGGTGATTAATTGCATATGTCTAGTCATCTCAGGAAAGGTCTCTCCATCATGGTCTGCTATGAGGTGAAAAATACACATGTTCCCCTTTCTAGAATTTTGAGGATCTTCGATAGCCAATCACTGCTATGTTGGTGGAAGCTAAGATTATTTCCCTTCGTGTTTCCTCCTAGGAATATCTTGGTAAGGTTGATGAAAAAGGGGATTTGACTTCGGAAATTACCTTTTTATAGCTATTACATCATTTATCAACCTCTGTAGCATAGCTTCAGAGGAATTATTACTATTACTGAGCTACTAGTTCGCAACTCCTTCTTCCATTTTATGACCGTAATGAAATCATCCTCTAATCTAATAGTGGTGATCTAAGCATCTGTCAAGGTTCCTAACTGAGTTCTTCTCAAATGAAAATTAATGTCGTTAGGCATACCATTTAGGAAGAAGCAATTCTGATTATCCTATGTAGTTCTCTTATTAGCGGGGATTTTGTTAACAATCTTATTAAGTTTAGCCACAAACTCTATCATAGGCATAGAAATATCTTTCCTTATTTGAGTTAGTTGTGCTAATAAGGAGTACTCATCTTTTGAAATTTTGAATCTCGCCTCGAACTACTTTTGCATAGTATTCCAAAAAATTTGTAATAGACCTTGGAGTTAAATGGTGGAACCAATCTGCAGCTTTGTCAACCAGTGTTTCCACAAAAAAGCAAACCGCTTCATCTTCATGTTTTACTACAAGCACTCCACAAGAAGCAAAGAAAGCTGCAATGTTCTCATCAGTAGAGACCTTTCCATCGCTTAATAATTTAGGGAAATTCTTCCTGGATGCATGAGGGAGTTCATCATGAGTAGTAACATTAAGTCAACCTATAACCGCTCCCCAAGGCACTGATTGAGCTATTCTTCTTGGTAATGAGAAATGGACAGGGTTAAAACTAGTCCTCGAGGGTAGTATAACACCATGTAGAGTTACAACTTGGTAGATGGGAGATAAAACATTTTGTTTCTTCAGAGGAGTAGGGGGTATTCTTCTTCTCTGATGAATGGGCTTCACCAGAGAAAAAATTACTTTACTAAGATCTTCAAACACATGGTCTACTTCCCCTCTTTCTCGTGCAGTCCTGGTATATCTTATATTATCTAGATTTGAGAAGAAAGGACTGTTTCATTGACCCCTTGGTCTTTCTTTTTGGGAAGTATTTTCTAGGATTAGGCATGGTGCTTGATTCCAAGCATGTCTTTGTTGTTATCTTTGCAAAAATAACTATAAATTCTGTGCTAATTCCTCTTCTATTTCCAAGACTAGACTTACTCATCTGTACTCTTTAATACTTCTTCATGATCTCTAGGAAAGGGTATTCAACTGACTGATGATATCTTCATGGTCATCTTGAAACCCTATATTTGGTTGGAGTATAGGAAAGATATTTTCATGAGGGAGCACCATTATTCCCTTATATCAAAGTGACAGATCTTAAAATGCTTGTTCATATTCCCCAGTGGAGTCGCCAAAAATATGTTGGTTAATAGAATGGGCCTTCTTATAGTATTGACTCAAACACTCGCAAAAATCCTTCTCCACTACCAATAGTTTAACAAATGGTTATAAGATTATAATAGTTTATTCTCTGAATTTTGCAAGTACAACTCCTTGTGATTGATTTCCAATCAGTTTTTTTTGTTTCGAGTATTCAGAACATAAATGATGGGGTATATTCCTAAATAGAGAGCATAAGAGTCGCCTAATGGATATTTATCACCATGACATACCCATGAATGAAAAATAAATCATTAATTGAATGAATAAGTGCTATGTAACTTCCCACGACCATGAAAATGAAGCATAACTACAACTTTTTAGATACAGCTCTGCATATATTAACTCACAACCACATGAAACCGCATATATAATGATACAACAAATGAAAAATAAATCTGGTAAATAAGATGAATTTGATAGAGGGGAATCAATAATGAATCTTAGATAATCTCATAATTACAAATCCCAAAAGCACAATTTCTACATCCGTAATTAATTAATTTTTTTTTAAGCAAAAGTGAACAAGCCGCCATATATATATTTAACTGATTCAAAGGGCTCCCCCATGGAAGAATCAGAAAGAAACCGAGGATCATAGTCGTATACATGCAATAATAAAGTAGATTTTTTACATTTGGTTTTTGCAAAACCACGAGTCTTTGTAAGATTTTAGATAGAAACCTTAAAGACCCCAAAACCTAGTGAAAGGAAAATTACAATCATAAGGTGAATTGGAAGATAAACCATCAAAATCTCCCTAATAGAAGTCTAAAAACTATATGAATAGTCTACCTGTACACAAAAGATGATTTTAGAGCTAATATATCATGAGAAACATATTCGGTACAGGGACAACCAAAATTGACCCTGCAATAGTGTCATTGACAGTATATCGACATCATCATCTATTCATTCTAGCCAAGACATACAAAGTTTGCAAAACATATCCCTATTCCACCATATCCTCATAGTTCTCGCCTAAATTTAAATGAGCCATCTCCCAGCCAGAAGGAGGAACTAATTCTTCCAAAGAATCCCATCCATCATTATCAAATTACCACTGGTGAGTTACTTGGAGCAATGTAGTTGCAGGCAGATTCTGGGAAGTCGCAGATTGAATACACCTTGCAGCAGGGAAGTTGAGGTCCGGTACAGGGGTCGCATAATGTGTTTTCACCAGAGCAGCGTGTGTACTTTGTTGAACCCATGGAAGGAGGATAGACGAGTCAAGAGCATCAAGCAGATCTAATAAAGCATTCATTAAGCTTCTGAAAGAAGACTCAAGCTTGTGACCCAGGACCGGAGACACCACTTGTAGAGTATTCTTACACTGTAATGATTAATCTTAATTATCATGAAGTCCTACTTAGCTCAATCTTAATGACGACAAGCTTTAATATCTTCAGCAATCACTTTTTGAAGATCTCCATTATTTTTAATGACATGAGTCAGATCTAGTTCATTTAAAAAACATCCATCACAACCCATATTTTCTAGGTAATCGACAAGTGCATTTCCTTCTCAAAGGGTGTGTGAGATGAGTACTTATTCAAAGGAGTCAAGAAGTTGTCAGATTTGTGTTAAGATATAGACCAGTTGCCAATTGTGTGACACTCTCTTAATACATGTCGAAATGATAACCATTGAGTCACCTTCCACTTGAATAAAATGATAGCCACCTTGTTTAGCCAGAACCAGATTGTTGAAGAGGGCATAAGCTTCTGCAATATTGTTTGATCTTGGAGGAAGGGGATCTAATTTAATTGCAAGAACATTACCATAGTGATCCCAAATGCATGCTCCTGCTCCTGAAATGCCTGGATTACCCTTGGACGAGCCGTCAAAGTTTAGTTTAACATAATTGGTCATTGGTGGGAACCAATGAACTTTATCTCTATCTATTGTAGAAGAGGGATTTTCTTTTTGATAAAAACCAGTAGGAATAGTTAGATGTTTACAATGACGAAGGGTTTTTGTGTCCCATTGAGACAAAATTGGGTTACATTTGTGATTAGAGTGGTTAGAATTCACCACTTCAGATATAAAATTTTCAATGCTGGAAAGGACATTTTCAATTGTCGAGTGGCTTTGCTGGAAGATTCTTTTGTTACGCTCCCACCAAATGGCTCAAACAATGAGTGCCAGAATGCAACTCCAAAGGTGTGAGAAAAAGAAATTGGAGTAAAGCTCATGCCAAGATTGGAAGAGGTCCCACAATTTATTTGGAAGAGGTGTGGAGTACTGAAGTTTACCCAGAACAAACATCTAGCATTTCTACGCAAAGGGACAATTCAAAAAAAGATGGTCTCCATCTTCAAGTTCCTGATCACAAAGGTGACAATTGAAAGGATGAGAAATATGAAGTTTCAAGAGCCTGTCACTTGTGAGTGCTCTCCTTCATAGAGATATCCACGCAAAGCAACCAGCCTTTGGTAACGTAAATTGATTCCAGCAAAAGGAGAAAGCACGGGAAGGTGTTTTATTATTTACTATTTTCTGGATAAGCGTGTAGCCTTCTTTAATTGAGTACGAGCCATTTTTCCTAGGGGCTCAAATTACTCGATCCTCCTTCCCTGAGATATAAACTACAAATGATGAGAGAATTTGACAAAATCTAGCTTGATCCAAAGGAGAAATTGGCAGATCACTCGGGTCCTTCCAAATCACTTTTTTGGAAAATAAACAAATTCCAAATATAAAATCTATCAGATATTTGCCCCATAAATTTTCAGAATATGTAATCAAGATATCTGTCATATCTAGGTTGAAAAGCGGAGGGGATCTATTCCAAGAGTCTCTCCAAAACTTGACTTGAGTACCTGAATTTACTTCCCATGAAATATATTTTGTGAAAATGTCTCTGGAAGTCATCATAAAGTCCCATACTGTTGATCCTGCAGGGGGCTGTTGAGTTGTGAATATTCTAGAAGGGCAAGCATTATCCAAATACTTATATTGCATAATTCGGCACCATTTATTCTACGGTTTAGAATACATTTTCCATATTAATTTAGCACCAAATGCTTTTTTCCTTTGACCAAGATCATGAATTCTAGCACCCCCCAAGTTTTTCACTTGAGCCATATCTTGAAGGGAGAAAAGAGGTATTTTCTTTCCTCCATTTATGTTACCACTCCATAAAAAATCTTGAATCAGCTTATGCATAGTTTGAATTACTGAAGAGGGGAATTTTAAAACTGAGAGGTAATAATTTGGGATAGCGGTCAAGATTGTTTTGATGAGAAGAATTTTACCTGACAGAGACAGCTATCTGGCTTTCCACACCACAATTCTAGATTTGATTCGCTCAATGATAGGAGACCAATAGCTTTCTTTGTTAGCACCCATGAAGAAAGGAATACCCAGATACACTGAAGGAAGGAAGTCTTGTGAAAAGCCCAAAATATCGACTATCCTTGTAGATATGACATGATTTGTATTGAAGAGATAAATTTTTGATTTATTCTCATTGATTTTTTGCCCTAAGACAGCAGTATGTGTCTAAAACATGTTTGATTTGCTTTACCTCAACAACATTTGATGTGCCAAAAAGCAACGTGTCATCAACAAATAATGAATGTGTAACTAATATGTCTGAATTCCCTATGATCATGCCTTGCCAGTGACCAAAGTTTAGTTTAGCATCCCTATGATCGTGCCTTACCAGTGACTAATATGTCTGAATTCCCTATGATCGTGCCTTACCCATGGACGAGCCATCAAAGTTTAGTTTAACATAATTGGTCGTTGGTGGGGACCAATGAACTTTATCTCTATCTGTTGTAGAAAATGGATTTGCTTTTTGATAAAAACCAGTAGGAATAGTTAGATGTTTCCAATGACGAAGGGTTTTTGTGTCCTATTGAGACAAAATAGGGTTACATTTTTTATTAGAGTGGTTAGAATTCACCACTTCATATATAGACTTTTCAATGCTGGAAAGGACATTTTCAATTGTTGAGGGGCTTTGTTGGAAGATTCTTTTGTTACGCTCCCACCAAATGGCCCAAACAATGAGCACTGGAATGCAAGTCCAAAGGTGTGAGAAAAAGGAATTGGAGTACAGCTCAGGACAAGATTGGAAGAGGTCCCACAATTCATTTGCAAGAGGTGTGGAGTACTGAAGTTTACTCAGAAAAAACATCCAGCATTTCTGGGCAAAGAGACAATTCAAAAAAACATGGTCTCCATCTTCAAGTTCCTGATCACAAAGGTGATAATTGAAAGGCTGAGAAATATGAAGTTTTGAGAGCCTGTCACTTGTGAGTGCTCTCCTTCACAGAGCTATCCATGCAAATAAACTAGCCTTTGGTAACGTAAATTGATTCCAGCAAAAGGAGAAAGCACGAGAAGGTGTTTTATTATTTACTATCTTCTGGATAAGCCTGTAGCCTTCTTTAATTGAGTATGAGCCATTTTTCCCAGGGGCCCAGATTACTCGATGCTCCTTTGCTGAGATATAAACTACTAATGATGAGATAATTTGACAAAATATAGCTTGATCCAAAGGAGAAATTGGCAGATCAATCGGGTCCTTCCAAATAACTTTTTTGGAAAATAAACAAATTGCAGATACAAACTCTATCAGATATTTGCCCCATGAATTTTTAGAATATGTAATCAAGATATCCGTCATATCTAGGTTAAAAAGCGGAGGGGATCCATTCCAAGAGTCTCTCCAAAACTTGACTTGAGTACCTGAATTTACTTCCCATGAAATATATTTAGTGACAATGTCTCTGGAAGTCATCATAAAGTCCCATACTGTTGATCCTGCAAGGGGCTGTTGAGTTGTGAATATTCTAGAAGGGCAAGCATTATCCAAATACTTATATTGCATAATTCGGCACCATTTATTCTACGGTTTAGAATACATTTGCCATATTAATTTAGCACCAAATGCTTTGTTCCTTTGAACAAGATCATGAATTCCAGCACCCCCCAA
Organism: Thuja plicata; assembly: GCA_018584345.1. Lineage (NCBI taxonomy): Eukaryota > Viridiplantae > Streptophyta > Pinopsida > Cupressales > Cupressaceae > Thuja > Thuja plicata. Next base: position 1,130,140 of record MU227293.1, read on the forward strand.
GTTTTTCACTTGAGCCATATCTTGAAGGGAGACAAGAGGTATTTTCTTTCCTCCATTTATGTTACCACTCCATAAAAAATCTTGAATCAGCTTATGAATAGTTTGAATTACTAAAGAGGGGGCTTTTAAAACTGAGAGGTAATAATTTGGGATAGCGGTCAAGACTGTTTTGACGAGAAGAATTTTACCTGACAGAGACAGCCATCTGGCTTTCCACACCACAATTCTAGATTTGATTCACTCAATGATAAGAGACCAATAGCTTGCTTTGTTAGCACCCATGAAGAAAGGAATACCCAGATACACCGAAGGAAGGAAGTCTTGTGAAAAGCCCAAAATATCAACTATCCTTGTAGATATGACATGATTTGTATTGAAGAGATAAATTTTTGATTTATTCTCATTAATTTTTTTCCCTAAGACAACAGTATATGTGTCTAAAACATGTGTGATCTGCTTTAGCTCAGCAACATTTGATGTGCCAAAAAGTAGCGTGTCATCAGCAAATAATGAATGTGTAACTAATATGTCTGAATTCCCTATGATTGTGCCTTGCTAGTGACCAAGAACATGCTGATGAATAATGAATCTGTTGAAAGCTTCTACCATCAAAATAAATAGAACCGGGGAGAGGGGGTCTCCTTGTCTAACCCCTTGTGTCGAAGAAAAGAAACCAGCGGGGACCCCATTAATGATAACTGAAAATCATGCTCCCGAGATGCATGCTCTTATCCATTTACACCAGCTTTTCGAGAATCAGAATTTGTGAAGAACTTTAAAAAGGAACTCCCAGCAAACTCTGTCATAGGCCTTCGTCATGTCCAGTTTAATGATGAAGTTGGACGAATTGGAGGAGTTAATTAAGTGGACAGCCTCATGAGAAACTAGCGCTCCTTCCATTTTTTCTCTACCTGGTACAAAACCCCCTTGTTCTTGAGAGACTAGTTTAGGAATGAGATATTGTATTCTCAGATATATAGCCTTAGTAACAATTTTGTATATGGTGTTACATAATGAAATTGGTCTGAATTCTGAAAAACTCTTTGGAGATTTAACCTTGGGAATAATAGCTATATTTGTCGTATTAAAGTACTTTAGCATTGCTTTACTTTTCCTAGATTCTTCAATCACTCCAAGAAATTCCCAACCTAAAAATTCCCAACATGCTTGAAAGAATAATGTTGTATAACCATCTGGCCCCAGTGCTTTATCCGACGGCAAGGAGAAAACTACCTTCCTAAGTTCATGCAAAGTGAAAGGAGCCATTAATATTAAGTTATCTGATACTGAGACAAGAGGGGGAATAGAATTAATAATATCTTGTGATTGTGTGTCATGAACTACTGGCAAGTTGAGAGGCACTAATAGACCTTTAAAGAGTTTGACCCTTCCTCTTGGATACCCTGAGCATCTAAAATTGGTTGGCCATTATCTGTATTCTTGATGTTAAAGATATGATTAGCAACTGACTTATTCTTGGCTGAAGCATGGAAATATTTAGTATTCTTATCACCTTCTTTTAGCCACAACTCACGGGACTTTTGCCGCCAATAAATCTCTTCTCTTTGACAAATATCTTCCCATTCCTGCTGTAGCTTGTTCTGTTTGATGAAATTATCATTATCCATTCCATTCTTGATTGTGTTTTCCAATATATCCTGCAGCTGGTTCTTAACTATCTCTTTTTCTATAAAGATATTTTTAAAGACCATCTCATTCCATTTTTTAATCTACTTTTTAACACACTTCATTTTAGAAGCAAACTGGTGCATTTTAGACCCAACACATAATGGAGCATTAGCCCACCATTGTTTCAGCAAAGGAAAAAATTAAGGATGACAGAGCCACATCCTCTCAAATTTAAATGACGGCTGGTGATGAAAGCCCTGAGTTACCGATGGCAAGACTAGTTGAATGGCAACGGGAAAATGATTTGAACCTGGACATGCCAAAATTTGAGACTGAAAGGTAGTCTTTGAAAGATTCCAATCCTGTGCTATGAGGAACCTATCCAATCTGACCGCTATTTGCAAAAAAATTAGCTCTCTTGTTGGTCCATGTAAAGAAGCCATTGATTGGTTCAATGTCCATTAAATTATTGTGTTGTATAAAGTTGGAAAAATCTTGGACTGTCTTCAAGGGAGGAAAAATTTCGCTTTTCTTTTCTGATTGTTTTAATATAGCATTAAAGTCCCCACCTAGTAGGATGTTAGAGTTATTTTGAGATTGAATGATATGTGTCAGCTACTGCCATAGTCTTAGCTTGTCCTGGGTTAATGTTGGACCATAAATATTAAACAAAATAAAGGAAAGGTCAAACCTTGTAATGTTTAATAGTTTCCAATTATCTTGCTGGTCTAATAGATGACATTGGATTACTTTTGGATCCCATAAGACTGCAAGGCCTCCTGAGGCACCATTCCCTTGCCTATGAACATATTTCCACTAGGCCCACTTGTTAATGGTTTTTTCATAATTCTCTTCAGACAACTTTGTTTCCTATAGCATAATAATATCTGCTGCCATAGAAGCAAGCTCTAGCTTGATTCTACCTCTTTTGTCAGAGGCATTTAAGCCTCTGATGTTCCAGGAGATGATCTTCATTATTGAGAAGGATAACCCTTGGTTCTCCTCATCAAACATTTAGATGGTGTGAATTTCCCATCCAGAGTGGATGAATGCCAACTGCTATTTCTGCTTTAATTTTTTCTCCCTTGAGTTTTCTCCCTCTTTTTTTGGGAGTCTTGCTACAAGTGGCTATTTGAGAAGGAGATTGCTCAATAGATAGAATCACATTAAGATCAAATCCTCCTAGAGGTGTAGATTGGACATTCTGTTTGGAGTCATGATCCATCAAGCTATTATCATGCTCCCAATCCCTATCACTCCCTTTATTTCTAATATTCTAGGAGAGAGATTGAAGAGTGATATTTTGATTTGATTCCTAATGGTCCTCAAAAAATTCATCTAGAAGGTTCTGAAATCCTTGAGGAGCTGCGAACTCCTGATTTGTAGCTGAAAACTATAGGAGTTCAGGTTGAAAAGTACTGGCTTCAATATTACAGAACTAGCGATCATGCTTGACTTCTTCAAACTCGACTATATCCCCTATATCCAGAGAAAAGACAATATCATTTTCACAATTATGAGTAGAGGGATGTGACTTAGTAGAGAGCCATGATTTTTCATCTGGGACGGTTTCATGGATAATTGAGTTAGCAAGATCTGAGATCATAATATCATTATAGGCCTGGGCCTTAAGTTCCATTACAACATTATTGTTGAAAACTAAATTCAAATCTGCAATATTCACTGGGTAATCTTGGAACATTAATAGATAAACAACTAAAGTAATATTCCTCTTGAGCTGGTCTGGCTGATCTCGGTGGCTGCCGATGAAATTGGATGATAGAGTTGCTATTGGTTGACGGAGTAATGTATGGTCATGAATAAACATCTTAATGAGCATAGAATAAAGTGAACACCTTATAAAAATGAAGAACAATCTGCAAGATGCTCGCAGATGGGGAGAAGTAGGGTAGTGAAGTTTCTTTTAGTCCTATCTCTTGGCCAACCTGAGAAAAATCTGACTTAGTGTCCTATAATCCATTCAACAGTAAAATAAATCTCTAAGTATGAATAGGGAAAAACCTACAACACATCGGTAAAATTGTGAGCCTCTAATCTGGGAGGTCATTGGTTCGAATCTACTTAATCTTAACAAAAAATAATAATTAAATCAGAAAATAATAATAATTAAATCTTGGCTTCGGCCCATTACCCATAAAAAAAATCTCTAACTATGGATAACAATCTTAAAACAACTTTAAGACTCACAATGTTGTCACAACAACAGGGGAAATTGTATTCAAAATTGTCGATCCTTTACATACTATTCAAAGCAAATATTTAAAGTCCTTTGGCCTACCTAGGTAATTATAATACGGTTTTCTTGAAGAAGAAAATGAAATAGTTACAAGACACATTTCATAAGAGAATATTAAACATAGAAAGACATTTTAATAAAGGCTACATGGCTTTTCCATCATTGTTTTTGCCAGCAACTATATCTTGAGATGTCCAATAATCATGATTCTCTTCCTTTCTAACAGTCGTGGCTTCTACGGAGATAATAATAGCACTTTATTTCCATTGAGACATGAATCTCATCACATGCCTTCAAAATTTGCCTATGAGGTAGCTTTGATGGGAATTTCCAAATTCTTCTTCTTTTGAAACTCCTTAACCTCATGCTTTTTTTATTGACCTTCCATTTAGCAAATATTGAAAGTCGATCCCCACAAGTTCCTTCCCTTCATAACTTTGGGAATTGCACTTCCTCCCTCCATTCTCTGATGAATTTTGTGCTTCATATGTTTCCTTCCGACGAAAGAATTTTGATGATGTGGTATGTATTTTATCATCTATTAATCGGATCCTAGTGATTTGTCTTCTTCTACCTTGTTAAGAACAACTTATGATTTCAAACTAAGTGTGTCCCAACCTTCCCTTTGAAATATTAGGAAGTCCCTTACTACACTTCCATTCCCGGTCACTTTCGCATCTCAAGCATCAATTCTCCTTAAAAGAGTACTTAGTGTTTCTTTGAAGTTCAAATTGTATACCAATACGTCAGATTCCAAAAAGACTTAGGACTAGAAGGACGAAGATTGACTTTAGCAAATATGAGTAACCATTTTCTCGACATCCTCAATAAAGATAAGGACTCAAACTCAAGCTATGAGGACAAAAACCAAATACCACATGATAACTCATTTCCCAAAATCCTGATTGTATCCAAATCCTGAATTTCCAATGGGTGACCAATTCTTGAATAACCTGACACTTAGAGACTTAAACATAAAAAAAATAAAAAATTGAATCTTTAACCACACTTTAAAATTTTCAAAGCCAATTTTACACATGGGAACTAAAATATGGAAACACATATTTATCATAGCATTTCCACCTTTCATTATGCCAAAGCATTTCCAACCATGGTATTGGACAAAAATCTAACTTTCATTATGCTTTCATGGATGTCCATGCATGTCCATACCATGTTTGGATGCTCCCATTTTATCTTGGGCAAGTAGGATGCTAGAAAAGGTTGTTGAATCAGGATTTACACCTGCTTGTATTTGTTTCAGATTTTCTAAAGCCTTTTTGACAAATACATTCTATCCATATCCTATAATTGTGGCAATCCATTAGACGGAATTTTTCATAGGGATATTTCCATTGGTAGTAGTATGAAAATATCCTAGGTAAAATCTTCAAGAATTCAGCCAAGATACAATTAAGGAAATCTTTAGGTTTAATATCTTTCTTAATATAGATTAGTTCTAAATAGTGTACAAAAATATAATCGACCTCTAATGTGTCTCAATCAATCCACTAATGAGGTCTAATATAAAATACTTGTAGAATTAAGATATGCATATCCCTTGAACCTTCCATAGGTGCAAGTACTAATTTAGTTAAATCGATATTTGAGAAATATTACTTTCTCAAAATAAAGTACATTTAATCTATTTATATAAATTTTATTCATACATACTATAATAATAAATTTATTATTATGTTTATATTTATATTTATATTTATATTCTACATACAAATATATATATAATATAGATAATAAGAATTGCATTATTTCTTTTCTCTTTGAATGTATATATGCTTGTTTGAATATTTTTTTTTCTACTCTTTAATATTCTATACCTTTAAATGGGGAAAGGGAGTTGTGTATATATGAAACTTGCACCCTTTTTAAACAACATTTCTTGATGAACCATTGAAAGTTGAATTATACAATTTCAATGCCAACTTTCAGCTCTCAAATTTTGAGCCTATTTAGTTGGGATAGAGATGGCAAGCACCCTAGTCACTAACAAAAGGCCTAAATAAAGGGTAACCTAGTTTTCCAAGGTGGTCCCAAATTTAGGCACTTACATGTTAATTAGGTACACACACCAAGATGGATTCTAGACGTAGTGTAAAATTGTTAAGTCAACAATTTAATTGAATTTGGGACTAAATGTTAATTTCTTAGGAAAACACCACATGTAACATCTCTACAAGGTTTTTAGAATTTCAACATGAATATTGAACTAATCTTTGTCCAATAGTTATATCTAAGGATTGTGACAGTCTGATATCATCAAATGATTTTAATTTATAATTTTTTTTATAAAAAAAATTACTTATTTTAAAATAAAACAACTAGATTGAACGTTAATTTAAGAAAAGGCTCACTGCCCAAAGTATTGTTGTTCACAGTAGGTTAATGCAGTCAGAAGCAAGCTAGCAGTGAAGAGTATAATTGTTTTGAGCGGCTCGAAAATTAGAGTTTACTGTGCTTAAGATGCTTAGTCTTTACAAAGAATATTGTGAATTTATATATTTGTAAAAAATCAAAATTTTCATGCTATTTTTAATAATGTATTTTTAACAACATTATAAATATGTAAAAATAAAAACTCAATAAAAATATTATAGTATACAGATTTACATTTTTATCATCATATCATTTTATATGTAAAATAGTCATACCTCTTTAAGCTACACAATGGATTTTTAGTAAATTTTTCATCATTTATTCTTCATGATCTGCGTATTTTGTAGTAGAAAACAAAAAAGAAATTGCAAAAAATAATATGTTGGGCCTTCCTGTTCGCGCTTTCTCTTGCCAGATAATAATTTTCCACTGTACCAAAATAAATGTTCCCATGCGTGAAGTCCAAATATTTCACCTTCTTTGTTTTGGGCTCTTCATCTACCTTGACGAGTTTAGTTTTGGCCTCTTCATCTGCCTGAGCGTTGAGTGTATATATAGAGAGATAGAGGAGATGGAAATATTTATATGATTGATGAATTTCGATTTGTGATTGTTGTGATCAGTAAAGAGATTTAGCAGTAGTCTAGATATGGAGTCTCCAGATTTTTATGACTGCATATACCATGCAGGTCAACAAAGGAAGGCAAGCTTGAAGAGTCTTAGCAAATTTTTATCCAGAAAAATACAGATATATACGCTTTTATACCAGCCTGAAGGTGGAGAATGAGGTTCATATTCATCCGGTATTCTCTCCTCTCCCTTGAAAATTTTTATAGGAGATGGAAATAAGTATTATTTTGAATTGTACCTCAGAGTCCATGCGTGCCAATTGTTGAGTTGTTGAAGTCCAACAGTCATATACATTTTCCCTCCAATTTTTATTATCTTTTCAGCTGATCAATGGCTCTATAAAGTTTACTGTTGTAACTGTGTAATGTACTTTTGTTGCATAATAATATTCTCTCGGCTCAGTGTGGATGTAGTCATTTTTGGTGAGCCACAATAAATTCAGTGTTCTTGTTTATGTGTAAAATATTTCTGTCTTTCGTTCTTCATTTCTTTACAATTGGTATGAGAGCAAGTCAGAGCTGCTGGTTGCAAATTTGGTGATTGAATTTTCTGAAAATGGAAGATTCAAAAATAGAGAAATTTGCTGGGAATAATTTTGGTCTGTGGAAGTTGCAGATGGAATCTCTGCTGATCAAGCAAGATCTTTCGCTTGCGTTGGAAGGAAAAACAAATATTCCAGCCACTATACCAAATCAAGATTGGGAGAAGATTGACAATAAGGAGAAATCCACAATCTTTCTCTCGCTATCCAGTAATGCGTTGTTCAACGTTTCAACCCAAAAGACTTCCAAAGAATTATGGGAGAAATTGTCTTCCATGTATGAAATGGCTTCCTCATCGATCAAAGTCTTTCTTATGAAAAGACTATACAATCTGAAAATGAGAGAAGGTTGAATAGTTTCCAATCACCTCAATGAATTCAACACCTTGTTTAATCAATTAAATTCGGTTAACATCAATTTGGATGATGAAATTAAGGTGATCCTATTGTTGTGTTCATTACCAAACAACTGGGAAGGAGTTGAGATGGCGGTAAGTACATAGGTGGTTGTCATAGCCAAGCTAAAATTTGATGATGTTGCAGAGCCTATTCTCGGCAAGACATGAGGAGGAAAAATCAAGGGCCTTCATCTAGTGATGCTTTGACTATGGTTAGCACAGAAAATAGGGGAATAAGCCATAATAGAAGTAGAAATAACAGCAATAGAAGATCCAAATCCGTTAAAAGATCGCAGTCCAAAGATAGGCAAGGTGATTGTTGGTGTTGTGGTAAAGATGATCATATAAAAAAGGATTATAGAAAATAAAAAATGCACAAGAAAGGGTATTGGACAGAGAATCAAACATAACTCATGATAAGGATGATGGTATTCTAATATTATCAACAAGCGACAAAAAGTTAGAATCTTGGATTGTGGACTCCGATGCTTCCTTCCATGCTACCTCATGTACAGATTCCTTCTCAAACTACCAAGGAGGTGAGTTTGGAAAAGTATATTTAGGTGATAACAAATCTTGTAAAATTATTGGAAAATGTGATGTTGCTTTTCCATTGGAAGGAGGAGGCCAATGGTTACTTAAAGATGTTCTTCATATTCCCAAGTTGAAGAGAAATCTGATTTCTATTAGTCAATTTTACACATAAGGCTGCCATACATTATTATCTGTGGATTCATGGAATGTAATGAAAGGTTGTATTGTGATTTCCAAAGGCGATAGAGTTGGCAGTTTATATCTTTTAGACCGTTCTAGTGAGGTGGGAGATGCTATGACTATTGTGGGCAGAAAAGTGGTACTTTGGCATCAAAGTTTAGGTCACATGAGTGAGAAAGGACTTGAGGCTATGCTCAACTAAGATCAACTAACGTGTCTACAATCTACAGATTTGGAGTTTTGTGAATATTGTCTTCATGAGAAACAAAGATGGGTCAGCTTTTTAAAGGATGGACATGATAAGAAGACATCACCATTAGAATTAGTGCACTTAGATGTCTTTGGTCTTATGGAGGTAACCTTTTTGGGAGGCGCAAGCTATTTTGTTACTTTCCTTGACGATTGTAGTAGGAAAGTTTAGATTTATATGATTGAACTAGAAAATATGAAGTGTTTTTAAAAATTAAAAATTTTAAAGAACTTGTTGAAAATTAAAGTGGTCACAAAATTAAATGTTTAAAAATGAATAATGAAGGTAAATTTTTTTCTTTGAAGTTTGATAGCTTTTGTGTAGATAATGACAATCGAAGGGTTAAAGTCGTCCCCTTCACCCCTCAAGAAAATGGGGCAGTGGAAAGACTCAATAGAACCATTATTGAGAAAGCTTGGTGTATGCTTTCCAATGCTGGTTTACGCAAAGAATTCTGGGCGGAAGCCTGCAACATAGTAGTGTATTTGATCAATCGAAGTCCATCATGGTTGGATTTTGGTATTCTAGAAGAAGAATGGCTCAGAAAGAGGATTTCTTATTCACACATCTAGATATTCGGATGTGAAGCTTTTGTACATGTCCCAAAGGAAAAGAGGACAAAGTTTGATTCCAAATCACAAAAAGGCATATTTAATAATGGTTATGATAAGGATCAATTTGGGTTCAGAATTTGGGATCTGGTTGCGAAAAGGTTATCCATAGTTGAGATGTTGTTTTTAGTGAAAAATTGTTTCCAGCATTGCACATTCAAACAAATCAGTCCAAAGAATACACTCCAACTGTAGCCTCAAGGAATAGCAACTATTCGATCCACAATAATAGTAATTTGGGCCAATCTCCACTAAATCAAGGTACATGATCTTATGATGTTATCTCCATGCCCCCTATAACAATATTTGGGGTTTTTTATAATAATTTTACTGATAGCTCTACCACTTTTTCCTGCTCTACAACTTTTGAATGCTAGGTTATGCGCTGATCCTGAATGCGTGTTTCTGCCTCGTCCTAGGCTTCGTTGGGGGAGCTGGGAGGTGATTGTCCAGACCTATTCCTGGTCCTTGTGGGGAGAGATGACTTCGAACCCCCTTTGGTTGGGGTTGACTCCTTTTCCTCTGAGATGGTTGAGTCACCTTTTGCCTTAATTGATACCACAGAGCCCCTTCCTAAGCTTGTTAAGGTGGATAATGTTGGTGCGTTGGGGGGATGGAAGATGGCGGTGTTGAGATTTGAGATTCCTGACACACCTGAGATGCCTGAATTCTCGGTGGGAGAATTCGGTCCTAAAATCTATATCCTAGATGGAGTTGTGGAGGACATATCTACTGCCCTACACCTTGCCCTTGTTAGGAGGTTTGTGGCCTTTAGGCCCACCATAGAGATGGTGCGTAACTGGTGTACGACTAGGTGGAAAGTGAAAGGATCTCTGTCAGTTTTTGCTATGCCAGGGGGGCTGTTTCTTTTCAGATTCAATGCTGAGGAGGATTTGAGCAGTGTTTCTACAGGGAGCTGGTACTACAAGAAGCATGCTCTTCTGATGGCTAAATGGAAGCCTGGATTTAACCCATAAATTGATCTGCAAAAAGCTGCCCTAGTTTGGGTCCGGCTTCATGGTCTTTCCCTAGAATTTTGGGATAATAAAGTTTTTAGATGGATACAGAATTCCTTCGGGAGTTTTGTGACTGCTGACTCAGTTACTCTTTCAAAATCTCACCTGGTGTTTCATAGATTTTGTGTTAATGTCACAATGAATAACCCACTCCCCAAATTTGTACTGCTTAAGTTTAAGTGGGGGAACTGGAGCTAGGCCATTGTTTATGAAAATGCCACGCTACATTTCTGGAATTGTGGGAAAAATGTGCATGTGGTGACTAACTGCAAGGGCTCTGCTAAGCCGAAGGAACTTCCTATCACTTGCCCGTCGCCATTGGTTAAAAATGTTGAGTCTATTGGGACCATGGTGAATACCACGGCTGTTCTTCCTTCCAGTGATGGAGTCCCCCCCAAGGTAATGAACTAGGTTTAGAAGGGCTTCTAAGGAACACAAAGACCAAGAAGACTGATGCCTGAGATAAAGGGCATAGTAAGGAAGAGCTAGAAAAGAACATAGAAGCTGAGAAGGTGGAGGCTTTAGAAGAAGGTGAGATTCTCAGAGTGAACTCTGTAGTGGAGAAGGGCACGACCCCTATTGTTGGAGAAATGATCATAGTATTATCGGACGTCTCCAACACTATTATTAACAGTCCAAATGGTTATAATACCAACATAGAAAACAAGTCTCGGGTGTCTAGAAGTGCTCTGACGGGAAAATTATGGGGGGAAACCTCTTCTAGTCGGCAGAGTGGTTTAGACCTTGGTGAGGAAATTTTGAGAGCTTCCTCCTTGTTGCCATCGACCTCGGTCCCCGACTGGTCAGAACCTAAAAGGAAAACTAGGAGCAAGAAGACGGGTGATGGACTGGAATAAAAAATGAAGGCTGATGTAGGGAGTGAAAACAAGGTGGGCCGTCCGACTGCCAAGATGACCAAAGCTAAGGAAGTAGCAAGGTCCATTTCCAGCGGAAGGCAACTGACCCTGGACGACTCTCAAAAAGGTAAAAGATAAAGTTCCTCTCATGGAACATAAGGGGCATGAACAGCCCACAACAATAGTTTGCTTTAAAGAAGTATATTATGGAGGTCCAAGTTGATATGGTACTCATACAGGAGGTTAAAATGAAGCATAGTATTTTTGCGCCACTGGTTGATAAAATTTGGCCTGGGGCGGCCTTCCTATACAATGAAGCTGATGGGGCTTCAGGTGGTGTTGCTACTCTCTAGAATCCTTGTAAGTTATTTGGTAAATTTGTGGATTCTTCCCTCAACTTTCTTGCTGCATTTTTTACTTGGAATAATTCTTCATGGTATATGTTCAACATATATGCCCCAAACTCTAGAACGGAACGGGGTAGACTCTGAGGGGAAATCTCTAACCTCATTGATGCCAACCTTGATTTCCCTATTATGTGTGCTGGAGATTTTAATTCCCCCCTGTTCCCCTCAAAAAAATTTGGAGGATCCCAAGATTATTCTGATAGCATGCAAGAGCTTGCGGATTTCATGAGGAATAGTAATTTGGTTGATATTGAGTTATAGTGTACGGGGTTTACCTGATCTAACAATAGAAAAGGTAGACACCTTATTCAAGTTAGGCTGGACAGATGGTTGATATCCAGTGGGTGGGATATTGCCCCTCTGATAGGTCTCTTGCACTCCCCATAGACTGTGTCTGATCACTCTCCTTTGATTCTTGACTGGGTGGAGAAAGCCCATGCTGGACCCCGACCATTCCGCTACGAGATCATGTGGCATTCTCACTAGGAATTTGAAGACTGCATAAAAAGGTGGTGGAACACGCCTATTAGAGGTACAACTATGTTCAGAATAGCTGAGAAGCTTAAAATTATCAAAAGGGAAGCCCACAGATTGAGAAAAAGCAAGTTCGGGGACATTTTCTAGTGCAAAAAAGAGATAGAGGAAAAACTTAAACTCCTCCAAAATGAAATGGCCATGGGAAATTCCACTGGGGAAGCTCATATTGAGGAAGAGAGATGGAGGAATAAATGGAAAGATAACATAAAAAGGGAAGAAATCTTCTGGAAGCAACGTTCTCGCATCCAATGGCTCAAGGAAGGGGACCGCAACTCGGATTTTTCCATAGATCTGCTTCAATTCACAAGAGAAGGAACATTATCAAATCATTGGTTGCCGATGGGGTGATGATGAGTGAGGATGAAGAAATGGGTAAACATGCGGCGGATTTCTTTCTTGATACCTTTAGTAATGCGCTTCAGAGGGGGGCTAACGCTGCCAGCTCCCATCTTTTGGAGGATATCCCGAGTGTTATTTGTAGAGAATAGAATGATTGGCTTCTTTCCAAGGTCTCTGAGGAGGAAGTCAAAACTATAGTTTTCTCCATGGGGGCTTTTAAATCTCCTGGGCCAGACGGATTTCCCCCAGCTTTCTTCCATCATTTTTGGGACATCATAAAATATGATATTATCCATGCAGCCCATGATTTTGTTAGAACTGGAAAAATTCTCAAGAGTATTAATAAAACTTACATTGTTCTTGTCCCTAAAATCCAAGACCCCAAGAAACTAAGTGATTTCTGGCCGATCAACCTCTGTAACACAGTTTATAAAATCCTTTTAAAAATCATCACTAATAGGATCAAACCTCTCCTGGATAAAATTATTAACCCCAACCAGAAGGGCTTTGTTCCAGGAAGGCAAATCCTTGATGCGGCTATCATTGCTCATGAAATAATTCACTCGATGGATAGAGTTAATAATGTTGGCATGGCACTGAAACTTGATATCTCTAATGCGTATGATAAGGTGATTTGGAAATTCCTATACGTGGTTCTAAATAATCTTGGCTTTAATGCAAATTTCATTAGAATTGTCAAGGAGGTGGTAGAAACTGTTGAATTTGCAGTTCTGGTTAATGGTTCTCCTTGCGGGTCCTTTAATCTAGAGAGGGGCTTGTGCCAAGGTGACCCCCTATCCCCTTATTTTTCCTCGTAGTGGCTGAGGTGCTGGCCCATAATTTTTTGAGGCTGGAGGCTTCTGGCCACATTGATGGTTTTAAACCGGCATCCACTCTTCCTCCGAAAATCATCCAACAATTTGTGGATGACACATTTCTGTTTGGGAAAGCTTGCACCAGAGAAGCAAGATCTTGGAAAGATTTTCTGAATGTTTGTGCGGAGGCCTTGGGTCAGGTGATTAATTATAGTAAAAGAAAAATTTACTTCTTTAATTCTGATCAAAGAACCCAGTTGAAAATTATAGATTATATTGGGTGTAAGTGAGGTATACTTCCCGACACTTATCTCGGGCTCCCTCTCACTATTAAGGAAGTCTCTGACCCTTTATGGAACTCTATAGTTGAAAGAATGTAGAAAAAAAATGGTAGGATGGAAAGGCAAGGTCCTAAGTAATGCGGGAAAGCTTCAACTTCTGGCGGCGGCCCTCCAAGGAATACCGGTTTACTTTCTATCTCTTTTAAAAATCAATGACAGAACTGCTGAGAAACTGGAAAAAATCCAAAGGAACTTCCTATGGTCTAGAATGGAGGAAAAGACTAAAATGAACCTGATTAGCTGGGAAACAGTGTGCCAACCCAAGAAGGTGGGAGGACTGGATGTGAGAAAAATAAAAGATCTTAACAAGGCGGTAATTACCAAACTTGGGTGGCAACTCTTTAAAGGTGACTCTGGTTGGTGCAGAATTCTGAAGGCCAAATACTTCTTAAATGACCAATTTCCCTTGGGTCAAAGCTACCCCACTGGTTCCAAATTCTAGAATTTCATGGTGAAAAGTAAAGGTTCCCTCCTTAGAGGCTTAAAATGGGTGGTTGGTGATGGAAAGAAGATAAGTTTCTGGGAGGACTGGTGGGTAGGAAATAAACCTCTCTGTAGAAATAATCTTTGTCTCCTCAAAGATCGTTTGACTTCTCACTTTGGAGACAAATTCAGTGACTACATTTCTTAGGATATGAAATGGAAGAACCTTGCTAATGCTTATCATGACTAGGAGCATATCCCAAACCACATTATGTAACTACAGAAATTGATTGCTATGATCAGGATCCCCTTCTCTCAAATTGTTGACAAGGCTGTATGGTGCCATAGAAAATCAAGGGAGGTCACGGTTAAATCTGCATACCATGCTAACATTAAGGCCCTAGCCGATGAGTTGAGTTGGGGAAAGGTGTGGCTCCCCTAGCTCATTCCCAAAATTAATTTATTCTGGTGGACCGCTCTTCACAGGAAAATCCTTACGTTAGAGAACCTCCAGAAATAGGGGGTTCAGCTGGTTAACAGGTGTGTTCTTTGTAAAATGTAGGAAGAATCTATAAACGATATTCTTATTCACTGCCCTTATGCTTCTCAGGTGTGGGGAAAAATTATGAGAAAAATGAAGCTGGACTGGGTCTTTTTGGAGCACTTAGACCAATTCATTAATAACTGGGCTCAAATTGCTGAGCATCCTCTTATTCACATCCGTTGGAGATTATTACCCCCACATGTCTGCTGGGGTCTATGGAAGGAACGAAACAACCAGATTTTTAGAGGAGAAGACAGTAATGTTGAAGGTACAGTGCGGCTGATTGTTGCTGAAGAAAAATATGGATACCTGCCTTTGGATAATCCCCCCTCGCTCCCCCCAGGGACTAGAGTGTATGATAGCCAAGGAATGGGCTCTTCCCACTTCATTCCATGTGGTGGACAACTCCAAAATTCTGAAAAGACTAAACACTAAATGGTCTCCCCCAGAGGAAAACATAACTAAGCCAAACTTTGATGGGGCTGCCTCTAATGGCATTGCTGCAGGAGGTGGTATTCTTCGTGATCATAATGGTCTCCTTAGTCTGGCCTATGCGGTCCACCTTGGAATGGGATCTAACAATTTGGTTGAGATGTCTGCCCTCCTATGGGGTCTCAAGGTGGCATCTGATATAGGGATTAAAATATTAATCATAGAAGGTCATTCTAAAATTGTTATCAAGCTAGTTAAAGAGAACTATAATACTGGCTGGATTTTGGCAAATATGCTACATGACATATTTTTGCTGCTCCCCAAGTTTGATGAATTTATCCTTCAGCACATTTACCGTGAAGGCAATGCAGTGGCAGACATGCTGGCAACCTTGGGTTTTGCGGTGGATAACTTGAGATGTTGGAGAAACTTAAACTCCCTACCAAAGCACGTTATTCGGCTTGTGGAAAAAGAAAGAAAATTTAATAATGTCTGACAAGGTTGATGTTGATTGGTCAAATAAGTCGATGGGAAAATTCATGAGGTGCCGCATCATTTCAAATTTTATAAGAGATACAGGGTGTGATAATATTAATTATAGTCAACTTGAAAGATGGGACATCAAATACATTTTTAGAAAGAGTACAAGCTTTTTCAAATTAAAAGAAGACATGGAGCTTAACACACACAAGAGAAAGAATGAAATGACTGATGTGATTAATTGCAACATCAAGCCTTTATGGCCTTTAAGGTGAAATCATTTCTTGATATGCAAAGCTTATTCGCTCATATCGACAAACCATGTGAATAGTATGGGCCTTCTCTGTGAGCAAGCATAAATTATTACCACCTGGTTTTGTGGTTGGAGACAAAAGTGCTACATTTGTTGGGTTTTTTGCTCCGCTCTGGTTAGGGTTGTGCTGAAAAAAGGAAGGAAAGGTGGGATGTCGATTAAGACTAAGGAGGAAGACTTGCCTGAATACAACTTGGAGATGGGCGGAGACATGGTGCGGGTGGAACCCGCTAGGATCGAGGATGACTTAATAAAAAATCTGTGCATTCTTAACTACCTCAAGGAGGGCGGTTTCTTCCCTTTCATGAAGGCTATGGGCAGCAGTGATGAACTGGTCTCGCTGCAGTTGGTGAAAACTTGAGATGAGTGTAAAGTAACTATCAATGGAATAACATTTGAGATTAATGAAGAGGTGATTGCGCAAGCCATGAGTCTCTCCATAGAGGGGAAAAAATGGAAGAAGATCACCAAAAGCCGTGATGACACCCATATGAAATGGTTCTTTAAAAAAGTGGAGATCCCTGCACGCTTTAGGGGAGGATTCAATAGATTATCACTACCTAACCCATGGGATGATATGTGCCTTGTCTTGATGAAGTACATCACTCTGGAAGGTCACTTTGGCACCTATTACAACTACCATTTCCCTCTCCTCAACCACTTTAGGTACAATGATTCCATATCCTTTCCATTTTTCCTACTCCATTCTATGGAAGAGTCTGTTCTGGATGTTAGAGAAAAGATGAAAACTAGGCAGAATTATTGCATCCTCCATCAGGGATTAATGCTTTGCCTTTATAATTTCCACTTAGCCCTTTTCTCGCCTAGGAATATTTCTCTGCTTATCCCCACATAGCACTCTGCGAACCCTAATGAGCTTCAAGTCACACTCTCCAACCCCACAACTTCCTCCAAAACCCCGGTCTCCAAGAAAAATAAACAGAGCTCTGCCGACGGTGACCAAATCACCATTGATTATAATGGTTAGGAGGAGGAGAACGATAGAAGACGGAGATCTAACAGACTAGACACTAAAACCAGATACAAGCAAAAAGCGGTGAGAAAGAGGTGTAATGAAGAGGAAGAAGAGGAAGAAGATTCGGAGGAGGAAGAATATATCAAGTAGGCTACTAGGGGGAATTCTAAAATAGGAAAGAAAATTAAGGTTAAGGAGAAAAATAAGGAAAAAAAGAAGCAAAGCCCTGTTGTGGAGGGGTCTATGAATAGCCATGACTCTCATGTCTCAGCCAGTTTCGGTCTTCCTGCCTACGACCTCTCCAATAGACACCTCTTTGAGGAGAAGAAAGAGGATTCCCCACTCCTAACCCCATAGTCCCCTAGCCCTCAAGTGGTTATAAACATTACCCTAGAGGACCCTAAAAATTTAGAGGTTAAACTGCCTAATGCTGTGAGTGACACCCCCTTTGGCAATGCTGGTCCTCAGGAGTTTCTATCTATCCCCAAGGTGGAGATAAAGGAAATAAGAGCGGAAATCAATAATCTTAGGGAAAGATTCAACAGGATTGTGGATTTCACTGTGAAGGTCATGCACGTGGCTGCCACCACTCTCCAAATCCTTCACATGGAGAAATTGAACCTGGGAGGTGAATGTAAGGAGGAAAAATTGTACCAATTCCTTGCAGATGATTGGTTGAAGCTCTTGTTAAAAGACGGGGAAGGTAACCCCAATTAGTGTAAGAAATGATATGAAAGAGCATAAAAGATCTTGTTTAATCTAATGAGCAAAGTGAGGAAATGCATACCATGAAGTAACCAAATCTAGAAGCATGCACCATACAATATGAGACAATATTTTTGAAGGGGGAAAAGCATAAAAAAACCCCCGTGATATTATTAAGAATGGGCCAAAAAAGCCTAAGAGAGAGAGAGGAAGAGAATGAGAGCAAAATGCTCATACAATGCTTCAATGAGAATGAGAAACTTAGTGTTGCAAGTGAAAATCAGAAAGTGAAGTGAGTGTGAAAAAGTAAGTGAAAAAAAAGTGAGTGAAAAAGTGAGTGATGAAGAGAAAAGAAGCATCTCTTATGAAGAGATGAAAAGAAAGGAATTGCATGTAACTCCCATGTGCATGTGAGCCACATTCATAATGTGTGTGCCACTTGTGCTATTTCCTCTTAAGGAGGAATCTAGAATAAAAGAAATTACAAATAAATATAATGTCCTCACACATGGACAAGAGGACATGTGTTCATGTAGGGATTCTAT
>MU227293.1:1168770-1195430 GCA_018584345.1 Thuja plicata
CACTAGATCTTACAGACATCATTAAATTCCTTCCCTTCATTCAATTGAATACGCAGAAGCAGGCTGGAATGAAATAATTAAGGTGGAATGAAATAATTGAACACACAGAAACAGGCTGGAATGAAATAATTAAGGTGGAATGCCAAGAAAGATAGTAGATGCTAACAAAGCAGATGTTAACGCGTGATGATAAAGAAAGGTCGAACGATATAAACAAAGTAGCTGAGTTGTTTATCTAAAGAGCAAAATCGAGAGCGGGACAAAATGGTGTACGTCATGGATGACATAAACAATTCAAGTAAGTTTAGATTATAACTTTAAATTAATATTGTTACAGAATATAGTAATAAATTAATCTTATAAGGAATAGAGTGGAGAGCGAGCCCTAATAATTTCAGACATCTGTTTTAAATTCCATATCTTATTTAGTTTTCTTTCTTATATTATTTCTTATTTAAGATAAAATATATTTGTGTTTAAAATGTAATATTTATTTATTTTAACTTAAATAATGAAAAAATAGATGCCTCCATAATAATACTTCTTAACATATTTTATATAGAATATTCTTAAGATATATATTTTATTTATTTATTGACTTTTAAAAATATTTTTTCTTTTAAAAACAATTAAATCTTTATTATAGAATATAAAATATTTTAAACTAACAATTAAATTATTTTAAATATGTATTAAAGATAGAAAAATATATTTTTTATATTTAATATATATGATAATTAATTAAAATATTTTAAAGTTTACATATAAAATATATTTTAAATTTTTTTCATAAATTAATTCTTTTTGACCATTTATATCCTAAAATATCTAATGAAAAGCATTTATATGATCACTAAATTTTCATATGATCCCTCAGTTTAAAAAAAAGAAAAAGAAATTCTATACAAATTTAATGAGATGGTGAGAAAATGCCTTATAAATCAATTATAAGAATCAACTTTATTCAGACTGTTCAGAAAACCAAGGTCAACTCACATAATGATACCTATTCTGTAATGCTGTATTAGCTAAGTTTCTATACTATTGTATTATTCTCTGAGCAAACTGATTTCCAAACAGTTCTGAAAATAGAATTTAAACAACATAGAAGCTCAGGCTATAATTACTAGAGTTGGTAGCCTATGGACAACAAACAGTTAATTGTTTATTTTACCTACATGAATTGTCTGCAACACGCACTTAGTCATTTTAAAATGGTTTAAATGTATATCAAATCTAAATTTAACAGTCAGTCACAAAACAGAAGATGGAGGAATTGCATGGTGGATTGCATGGCAGAATTGGATGGCATATGTCTTCACGACCCTTGGCATTTACTAAAAAAATAGAACGAGTGGAGTGCTGTTAGTAGTGTTGTCTCTTCGAATGTTGTGTTGTGGTACCCTATTTTTCTTTGGCTATCTTTCTGTTGGGGCTTCCTTTTCCTCTCTGGGTCGTCCTTCTGGTTTGAGCTTAGGTTCCTGCTTTTCTTTTTGCTGCCTTCCTAGTTCTTAAGTGTTGCCTGGTTGTGTTGGTTGTGTTTGGACCTAATTTTCTTTGGACCGGGCTATCCTTTATGTAAAATGTATCTTGATTAAATTTCAAAAACTAAAAAATATAATGAATTTTTGAGAAATTTTTAGCATTTGTTCTTTATGATCTGTATATTGCTTTGATCTTTCATTCTGTTCTGATTTTAGTTTTTTAATAGTTTTTTTATGATCTGTATATGTAGGTGATTATATCTGTATTGGTGGATCTTGCTGCTTTGGATCCTTTTATGATGGATATGATTGCAAAGCTTGCATGATTTCAACTCAGATAAGTATTCTTTCTCTCTTCATGAGAGTCTTTTTGCCACCACTGCTAAATCCTAGGTATTTCGAGCTTTTTTGGTATTTATTGTATAGAATATGCCATATCTTTTTCTTGGTTCTTAATTCTTGACAGATAGTGTTTTCATCGAGTTTTTCTTCTTATCAGGAAATCAATTCTTACAAGATATGGCATATTCTAGGCAATAAATACCAGAAAAAGCTCAAATTACCTAGGATTTAGCAGTGGTGGAAAACAAACTCGCATGAAGAGAGAAAGAGTACTTATCTAAGATGAAATCATGCAAACTCTCATGAAGAGAGAAGAGTACTTATTTGAGATGAAATCACGCAAGCTCTGCAATAAAAACTATCGTAAAAGGATCCAAAGTAGCAAGGCCTAATGTCCTGCTGCTTTTTGTAGTCTTTATACAATTGGTCTTGCTTCTTGTAACAATTTCTCTTTGTTTATCTTTCCTGTTTAAGCTTCTTTTAGTTTGGGCTCTCTTGTTTATGTGATTTCCGATGCATTTGGGAGATTGGGCGGCTCTGCTTGAGAGCTTCTATATATATTACAATGGACCATCTTGAATGAGGAATGTACATGTCAAATCTATATATGAAAGAAATAATATATAAACTATGTCATTTAGCTGAAACTGAAAAACATGCCATACAGATATAATCACCTACATTCATTTGCTTTTGGAAATATAGTTATGGACACAATGAATACAATATTGTAAATATTATTCGTTTATCTTGAAATGAAATGAATAATATGAAAATGTGTTTTATAGTGCATAAGTGAAATTTTCTCTTCGTAGAAGCTGAGCCTCTAATATATAATGTAGATATAATAAACAATATAACTTTTGTAAGATGTTTAATCGTTGACATTTTTTATTTGAATACTTATTTAATTGGTTAATTAAAAATAATCAATGTAAAGGTTCAATTGCGTAAATGTTCTCCAAGTCTACAAAATATAACTTCTATTAGATGCCTACTTGTTGACATTCTAAATTTGAGCACTTATTTCTATTAGATGCCTACTTGTTGACATTCTAAATTTGAGTACTTATTTCATAGACTTACAGAAATTATGAATGTAAAGCCACAATTGCAGAAATGTTCTGTATTTCCATAAAATATGGATTAAATAAATATAAGAGAATTGATTTTTTAATAAATGCACATATCATAAAGAGACACCTAAACTTCTTTGTAACTTTTTTTTTGTTTTTTTTTCAAGAGTCTATATGTGATAATGCTCTCAAGTGCTGGTCTTCTTACTTTCAGCAAGCAATCTATAAGCTTTGTTATATGCATGCATATTTTTAGAATGTGAAGGAAAGACATATGAAGGGATACGTAAGTTTACAAATTCTTAAAACTTGATTAATGTAATAGATTATTATTTTTTCTTAAATTATTTCCTTTGATTTTATGACTCATTTTGTTGTTTGCTACAATCTATTGTTTTGTTTCATTGCTTTGTTGCCCTATCTTGAATCGTTTTATATTTTCATCAATGGATGATATTTTGCGTAGATTATTATTTTTTCTTAAATTATTTCCTTTGATTTTATGACTCATTTTGTTGTTTGCTACAATCTATTGTTTTGTTTCATTGCTTTGTTGCCCTATCTTGAATCGTTTTATATTTTCATCAATGGATGATATTGTTGCCCTATCTTGAATCGTTTTATATTTTCATCAATGGATTCTTGTCATACACCACCTTTCTATTATAGAGAGTCCAATCCATGTTTGCATTGGTATAGCTGATATATTATATGACGAATCAAAATTTCAATTCATAATTTTTTATTTTCTCATTACCCATTTTTGCAAAGGGGCTGAGCGATTAAGGACCTATGGAAATAGATTGAATGGAAAACCTATAGTGAGGTCGATTTTTAAAACAAATCTTTGATAGAAAGTGTTAGTTATTTGAAATATTACTTAATAAAACCGTTTCCTTGAAATTGACAATATAAGATGCAAGCAAATAGCAAGTGATTATTTTCTTGCAGGAAAATTTCAACAAAAGGCTGATGTACATTGACAATGTATATTAATTCAAGGACACAATAAAGTAGGTAGAACTTGTCAATCGAATTAGTATTCCAACTCCAAAATTCTCGCATCTTCTCTAGTGAGTCTAGTAGAGAATATGAATAAATCCTATATAAAACTTCTGATGGGGATGGATGGATTGGATCAACACCTTATACTAAAAATTTAATACAAATAATTCACCAATTTTTTTTTTGTGTTATAGCACATTTACATTAAACTCTTGAATCCATTACATATACTAAAATCCGACTACATTCATCTTCATACACGATCAACTCCACAGTGCTTGGTGCTCAAACTTTCACAAGTGCCTCTTTAAATAGAGCTCTTTGGACAATTCTAGAAACATTCTGGAAACATCTTTGGTCTTTCTATAACTTAGGACGACATTACAAAATATTTAATATTTTATAACAAACCATCACAAGGAATTTCCTAGAACAATCTAAACTCGAGGTGGGAGAAATTACCTATTCCGACACCCCCTTTAATTTTTTACCACCAATGCTATGGCATTCAAATTCCTTTTCTCTTGACTATTGTCTTCTTTCATCTTTTTCTGATGTTCATAACCAAGTCTGCTCACTTTGCAAATCATTTTCCTTGCTTGATATCTTAAAACTTGATTATGACCCATTGAGACCCGTAAGATGGTTGTAAGGGGTCATAAGCTGTCCCAGGACACATTAATTTATCATGTGACCTCTTAGAATGCCTTACGACACTTGACCAGCCGTAAGATGTTTGTAAGTGGTCATAAGGTGTCCTAGGATACATTAATGGGTCCTATAACCCCTTAAGACCCCTTATGACACATTAGGACCCCTACGAATACATCATCGGGGTCCTAAGGGGTCGTAAAGGGTTATAAGGTATTATAGGACCCCTTAGTACCCATTAGAACCTCTCTCTCTCTCTCTCTCTCTCTCTCTCTCTCTCTCTCTCTCTAACATAGGGAGTATGCCCTAAAGCTTGTACGTGCTATGTAAGAATACAAAAATGGTAACAAAGCTAACAAACTCGTGAAAGAGGCCCACATTTTCGGCATACTATTTGATTTCTACATTCAGTTTGACAAACATTTTATTTTCATGGTGTTGAAGGTCACAAAGAAGAATATTCTATCAATTTGCACCACCTTTTTGTTTAAAAATCGACATCTAAGTGTGAAAGTCAATCATTCTTCACCAAAATTGATCAATTGAGGTAAGTTTTTTTTTATATTTATTTTACATATGAAATGTGAATAAAGAGTCTTTTTGTTTATAATTGATATAATATGGACTTGTTGAGGTCATAATTGATATATTGTAAGAGATTTATATTACCATTTGTCATATATTTATATTATAATTTAAGTTATTATAATAGAATGATATTATAACTTCACATACTGTAATACATTGATATTATAATTTGAAAATTGGAATGAATTCATATGTAGAAATAATCATCATGCCAAGGAAACTAGAAAAGACTCTGCTGAAGGGTGCTCCCCTTATTAACATAAACACACAACAAAATTGAGAATAACAAGATTTGCAAAGACAAGAAATGGGCTTTCTATTATCCACCATGAAATGAAAACTACAATATTAAAAAATATAACATGCATAACCACATGAGAATTTTATTACAATAATCTACAAACCAAAGCCACCAGATGCCTAACCCAGAACTGCCCTAGACAACCCTACAGGCCTTCAATATATAGCCAATTTTAACCACCCAAGAAGATTCTAGAAATCAAACCCTAAAGTTTGAGGCCGGCCAACCCTAAGATATTATTATTCATTTTTATTACATTAGAGTATGCCTGTAAAACTTTGGAACCCAAAAAGATGTTTTGAAGAAAACTTAACATTTTCAAGTTCAAGTAGCGCAACTTCCGGAGACCATAAGTCATCAATCATTGACCTGATGGGCTGTCATAACCCCATTTCAGGATTTCCATAAAGTGATCTACAACACTTATCTTGCGCAAGCAACAATTGGCCAAGGTTTCAACCCCATTCGAAGCCTCTCAAGCTTTCAAAGTTGAGTTCAAAGTTTCTGTACCCTGCTCCCAATACCAAAATTATCCAATATCTACAAAAATAGACTTGATCTAGCAGTGAAACTTTATTGGCAGGCTGATACAATCAAAGTGAAGCTCCAGGGAAGAAAATAGAACATTCTGAGAACAAACAAAAAACTTACTAAAAATAGTAACTTTCCAGAAATAGCAGCTCTACACAAAATAGCCTTTACTGAAAAGGAAACCATAAAATATTTTTGGGTGATGCAAGATTGCACTTACACCGAGGATGCTCCTGCATCAGACTCTAACACTGGAAGAACATAAAAGATACAAAGAGAAGAAAAGGGAAAGAATGAGACAACTTTATGAACACAAAGAATCACATACCATAGAAGAATATTTTCCTTTGGATGAAGAACATGAAACATCAATAGAAAGAAAGAGAGAATTGTAATTGGAAATAAAAAGGCAACGAATGAGAAACTTGCGTACCCCATGACAATTGAATTATAAAGATGTAGGCACATCATCAATGAGTTCCCAATTTGAAGAGACCACCATCAAATGTTGGAGACACCCCTTTTATCATCTTGAAGGCACACCATTGTCTACATTCCAAGGTCTAGGAACATCATCTAGGAGTTCCCAAGTTGAAGAGACACCATCATTCAATGTTGGAGATACACCATTGTATCATGTTGAAGGCACACCATTGTCTACATTTGAAGGTGTAGGCACACCATTGTCTACATTGCAAGGTGTAGGCACACAATTTCATCATGTTGAAGTCACACCATTATCTACATCTAAAGGTGTAGGGACAAAATTGTGTCATTTTTAAGGCACACCATTAATATCTTAAGTTGGTGAGGATCCATCATTCACATATCAATTTCAAGCCACATCATCTTCGGTGAAAGTTACACAATTCACACATAATGTTGTTGATGTTCCTAATGTTCAGACCACTCAACAGTTGATTTTGCCTCCTAGAATTATTTTTAGAAAGCCAAAATATTTGATTGATATTGATATTAACATTTTGCAAGAAATGCTTGACAAGATTCCCAAGCGTACTTGTGAAAGATATGCTATAAGTATTTGGAGATTATTGTTTGAGAATTTAAATGTGATAGGAAGATGTCAACTATTTGTTGAAATGATGAGAAACCTAAAATTTAGGCCCATCATGAAGATTCTTGGGCTAGGAATGATGGACGAGTCACGTGAAAAATCTATTGTAAAGAATCTAATGAATACATATGAGAATCTAGTGAATACATATGGACAGTAATGTTGAAGGTATAGTGCGGCTGATTATGAATCTTCTGAAGGAAAACCTGGAAACCTGTCATTGGAAAATCCCCCCCATCCCCCCAAGGGACTAGAGTGTATGATAGCCAAGGAATGGGCTCTTCCCACTTCATTCTATGTCATGGACAACTCCAAAATTCTGACAAGACTAAACACTAAATGGTCACCCCAGGAGGAAAACATAACTAAGTTGAACTTTGATGGTGCTGCCTCTAATGACATTGCTGTGGGAGGAGGAATTTTTAGAGATCATAAAGGACACCTTATCCTGGCCTATGCGGTCCACCTTGGAAAGGGATCTAATAATTTGGCTGAAATGTCTGCCCTCCTATGAGGTCTAAAGGCAGCGTCTGATATAGGGATTAAAATATTAATCATAGAAGGTGATTCTAAAATTGTTATTGAGCTAGTTAAAGGGAACTATACTAGTGGCTAGATTCTGGCAAATGTGCTGCATGACATCTGTTCGGTGCTCCCCAGGTTCGATGAATTCAACCTACAACACATTTACCATGAAGGAAATGCAGTGGCAGACATGCTGGCAACCATGGGTTTTGTAGTGAATAGCTTAAGATGTTGGAGAAACTTAAACTCCCTACCCAAGCATGTTATTCGGCTTGTGGAAAAAGAAAGCAAATTTAATAATGTCTAACAAGGCTGATGTTGATTGGTCAAAAAAGTTGGCGGGCAAGTTCACAAGGCGCCGCATCATTTTAAATGTTATTAGAGATACAGGATGTGGTCATATTAATTATCGCCAGCTTGAAAGATGGGCTATCAATGCCATTTTTAGAAAGAGTATGAGCTTTTTAAAATTAAAAGAAGACGTGGACCATAACACGTGCAAGGGAAAGAATGAAATGACTGATGTGATTAATTACAACATCAAGCCTTTATGGCCTTTATGGTGAAATCATTTCTCGATATGAAAAGCTTATTCGCTCATATTGGCAAACCATGTGAATAGTACGGGCCAACTCTGTGAGAAGGAAGACATTATCACCACCTGGTTTTTTGTTTGGAGACAAAAGTGCTACATCTGTTGGGTTTAATGCTCTGCTCTGGTGAGGGTTGGGCTGAAAAAGGAAGGAAAGGTGGGATGTCGGTTGAGACTAAGGAGGAAGACTTGCCTGAATGCAGCTCAGAGATGGGCGGAGATATGGTCCAGGTGGAACCCGCTAGGATCGAGGATGATTTAATAAAAAATCTATGCATTCTCAACTACCTCAAGGAGGGCGTTTTCTTCCCATTCATGAAGGCTATGGGTGGCAGTGATGAACTGGTGTCTCTGCAGTTGGTGAAAACTTGGGATGAGCGTAAAGTAACAATTAATGGAATAACATTTGAGATTAATGAGGAGGTTATCGCGCAAGCCATGGGCCTCTCCATAGAGGGGAAAAAATGGAAGAAGATCACCAAAAGCCGTGATGACACCCATATGAAATGGTTCTTTAAAAAAGTGGAGATTCCTTAACATTTTAGGGGAGGATTCAACAGATTGTCACTGCTTGACCCATGTGATGAAATGTGCCTCGTTCTGATGAAGTACATCACTCTGGAAGGCCGCTTTGGCACCTGTTACAACTACCATTTCCCTCTCCTCAGCCACTTCAAGTACAATGATTCCATATCCTTTCCATTTTTCCTGCTCCATTCTATGGAAGCGTCTGTTCTGGATGTAAGATAAAAAATGAAATCTAGGCAGAATTATTGCATCCTCCATTAGGGCTTAATGCTTTGCCTTTACAATTTCCACTTAGCTCTTTTCCCACCTAGGACTGTTTCTCTTCTTATTCCCACACAACACTCTGTGAACCCTAATGAGCTTCAAGTCACGCTTTCCAACCCCATGACTTCCTCCAAAACCCCGGTCTCCAAGAAAAATTAACAGAGCTCGGCCGATGGTGACCTAATCACCACTGATTCTGAAGGCGAGGAGGAGGAGAAAAAAAGCAGACAGAGATCTAACAAAATAGCCACAAAAACTAGATACAAGCAAAAAGCTGTGAGAAAGAGGTGTACTGAAGAGGAAGAAGAGGAAGAAGATTTGAAGGAGGAAGAAAATATAAAGCAGGTAACTAGGGGGAAATCTAAAGTGGGAAATAAAATCAAGGTTGAGGAGAAGGATAAGGAAAAAAAGAAGCAAAGCCCTATTGTGGAGGGGTTTGAGAAAATCCATGACTCTCAAGTCTTGGCCAGGTTCGGTCTCCCCAACTATGACCTCTCAAAGAAAAAAATCTTTGAGGAGAAGAAAGTGAACTCTCCGCTCCTAACCCCACAATCCCCTAGCCCTCAGGTAGTTATAAATATTACACTTGAGGACCCTAAAAAAGTAGAGGATAAACTTCCTGATGTTGTGAGTGACACCCCCATTGGTAATGTTGGTGTTCAGGAGTTGCTGTCTGACCCCAAGGTGGAGATAAAGGAAATGAGAGCGAAAATCAATAATCTCAGGGAAAGCTTCAACATGGTTGAGGATTTTGCAGTGAAGGTCATGCATGAGGCTGCCACTACACTCCAACTCCTTCACATGGAAAAAATGAACCCGGGAGGTGAGTGTAAGGATGAAAAACTGTACCAGTTCCTTATGGATGATTGGCTAAAGCTCCTGTTGAAAGGTGGGGAAGGTAACCCCAAATAGCTCCGCTCTTGCCTATGGTTAACCTTTTTGATTGGACTCTTCGGTTGGGCGATGTAGGCCTGTTTGATCTTCCTTTAAATTCTAGTTTCTGTTATCTGTTATTTTTTGCTGTTAATGATAACTAGATACTGTTAATTACTACCATAGGCTGGTTACCAACCTCATGGTGAGGTTGGGGCCTATTAAGACTACCAAACTAGTTTTTATTGTTAATTACTATTATCTGCTATTTTTTACTGTTAATATTAACTCTACTGTTAATCACTACCACAGGCTGGTTACCAACCTCATGGTGATGTTGGGGTCTGTTAGGACTTCCAGGCTGGTTACCAGCTTTGTGTTAGAGCTAGGGCCTGCTGATTTTCTTTCTTGGTTTTTGGTTTTCAAAATTGGCATAGGCTGAGGGTTTGTTGTGGGTGGTTTGCTGGTTATCGGCACTCCTCGTGTTGGTTTTCTATTCGGGTCAGCCCTCAGTTTTGGCTACTTTTTAAAATAAAAAACACTTAGCACAAACAATAGTAATTTTACACTACGTGTACTTACATCAACAATAGTAAGCACTCAAATGAAGAAATATCGACTCATTAGAAAGACAATAAAAACATCGAAAATAAGTAGAAAGTCTCTAATGAGCCCATGGGAAGGTGTTAAAGAGTGGAAGATCCAAATAACAATGAGTTATGGGCATTTTTTGGTAGACTACTGTGAAAAGATAAAGCAGTTGTTCAAGCTTTAAAATCCTTGATTGAATAATTGTGGATGACCAACACACGAGTATCTCCTAATCAAAGAGATGTTGTAAGAAGGAGGATTGGTAGTTGAATCCGTATTCCACATTAGAAATATTTTTTGGATTCAACTCAGACATAATTCTTTACAAAATTTATATATATGTATCCTCAATTTAAAATTAGTCAAATATATTTTGAAATGGATAAAAAAAATTATGTGAAGATAAATCACACATGCACAACTTGTTTTTGTAGGGTACATATTGAATTTTATTACCATTTTGATGTTTATAAGCATATATGTGTAGATTTGCATTTTAACAATGTTTTGCAGGATTGTAACATAAATGACCCACCTAGATCTTCAAGGAAATTAATAACTACCATTTTATGTGAAAGAGGGGATGGTTAACAATTTTACAAGCTTTGATTCTTGAATGGTACATGCAGAGATTGCGGTGGTTTGCAACATTTGGAAATTTGTCAACATATGAAGAGTACACATACAATTACAAATGAAAAAGTGGAATTTGGAAAATATAAGACCATGGCATATGCTCTAAAAGATGGAAAAGAGGGTAAAATATGTGATTTAGTAATTGAAAATATTCTATTGTATCAATTCATGGATACTTTTTGCAAAAAAATTATGTATGAGTATGCAAGGCATACACATAGAGCTCGATGGTTGGATATGCAATTCAAGTTGTGGAATGACACATTCTCACTTGATACCATTTTTTAGTTGTGAACTTCACAGATAACTACACTCTACAACCAAAAAATTAGGTACAAGCAAAGTATTATAGGCCTCAACAGGTTACTATATTTGTTCATATAAGATTCATGCATTCACCTGCCAGTACAGAGGAGAATAGGAATATATTAAGGGAGTATCATTTTTACATTAGCGATGATCATTTGCATTTTATATAGTTTGTACATAGTTGTTTTTATCTATTTTATGTCAATTTGGCTAATAGTGGCATATCATATCATCAACACATCATATGGTAAAACAATTATGCATCACAATTCAAGAATTCTCAGATATTTTATTGGTTGACAAGGATGCATAAGAAGATTGGTATTCAGTATATGTGGAATTTCATGATAGTGCAGGTGCATGTATAAAAAGAGCCTTAGCACAGGAAGAAATAAAGTATAAAGAGAAAGCAACATTTTTAGATGCGAGATGTATTGTCGAGTGGTGTAATTCTACAATGGGTCCAGGGAATGCGGGTGAGTCTACGGTTTGTCAATTTTTTGGTTGATGGATGAAACTAACATTGCACCATATGAGGATTGTTGTACACTGATATGATAAAGTGAGATACCCTTTTTATAATCTATAATGTGGGTTCATGGATCATCCATACATGACATATGGCATTCTTTTGTTCATCATGTATAGATGAAGATTGGGATGGGTGCAAGTCAAAGGAATAGGTCGATGAATGGTCTACATGAATTTTGAGACCACTTGACTCCTATTGTCCCCTAAAAAAATTGCAACTGACACAAATGGAATCAACCATTGAATTTGATCATTTGTCTCATCTAGTGCAACTGAGTAAATTGTCAATGTAAAAATAATCTCAAATTTAGTACTTTATCCAAAATATTCATTAAATTAATCTCCTCATTATGTTTCTATCATCGCAGGCCATGTTTTTTCTGTTATTACACTTGAAGACAATGGAGAAGGGACAAATTATTATTGTGTAATTATGTTGAGGCAAAAAAGAAATTGGATTACTTGGTTACAGATGATGAAGGATTATAATACCCAATAGGAGTAGTGGTTGTAAATGGTACATGGCTTAGATGGTATGGTATGAAGAACCCTAGGATGTGGTTTATCAAGAATTGGGAGAAACACATGAAGATTCTTCATTATTCCAACCTTGTCATTACATCAAATCTTGATTTGATTAGATATGGAAGAAAACCACACAATAGAACTATTTGGAAGGTTTGTAAGTTAAACTAGGAGGCAATACTTGAGACAGTAGAGGGTAGGGCAGATCTAGCTGGTTCATTGGACTAAAATTTGATACAAAATGTTATAATGTCAAATCTATTAGAATGCATGTGCATATAACATGTATATTCGTATAGGAAGAAATTCCCTTGAATCTGCATTGGGTGGACTATAGATTTCTCATGAATTACCCCGTATGCATGACAGTAAGTTTGTAAGATTTAATGAAAAAATTTCTCTTATATTTTTTGGGGCAATACCAGCTCGTTTTTCTCTTCTTAGCTCTTTCCTCCTGGTGCTCATGACGAGCTGAGTTCTAAACACATTTTTTCATTATTATTAATAAAAATTATGTTAAGGAAATAAATTCTAGAAATAGAAATAAAAAAACTTATGGTACAAATACATATAGGCTACTAAGACCCTATAGTGCTGAGTAGGAAGATCTTTGTGTTACCACTAAAATTTATTTCTTCCATAAAAAATATTTTTGAGGTTTAAGGGGTCAAATTATTCAATTCTTGAAAACTCTCTTGTTATTCCCAATATGAGTGATGTAGAGCCACTAAGACCAATTTGGTCAAATCAATTTAATAAGCCTAATGTTGGCCATTTTTTTTTCTTTTATGTTAAATAAGTTTGTTATGATGAATTGAAACATGTTTGTAAGGCAATCAAGCCATTTTGTAGGTTTTAAGGTAACTAGGTCATGTAATGGTCAAAGATCATCAAAGACACCAGAAGTGGTCAACAATGACAAAAATGGTGGAGAGAATGTATTTATATCATATTTGACATTTTGAGAAGGTCCTAGATTATTTTTAGGTCAGTTAGTCATTGTAACAGTCATAGGGCTCTGATGCAGGAGCATCAAGGCTCCAGAGAGGCCATTAAGGCCTAAAGATTCAAGTTTTTGTAATAAGACCATATTCGGGCCAATCATTTCATTTTCATAGTTATTTTATGTCTTTTAATGCATTAGGATGCAATTCTAAGGCCCAATGAGCCACTATATAACCATTTGGTCTTTAAGGCCCTAGGTTGGTCAAATGTGGTCAAACTCGTCAGATAAGTAAGTATGGCATGGAAATGGTGTTTTTGGTTCAATTGAGTCATATTTGTCATAGTTGGATGTAATAAGGATCATTGGCAACATTGGGAAAACTAGTTGTTAATTAATGGGGTAGTGTCCAAATTAGTTCAAATTGGTTGAGTACAATTTTAAACTGTCTTGTAATGGTTTAAAAGTCCCTTTTTGGGTTGAGGGAATATAGATTTGAAGTTTGGTTGAAGATCTCAATGAAAAATAGTACATTTTAATTTTCCTACAAAATCTGATGACCATCACATTGCATTCCATTTGGATGTTGAATTTTGATCTAAAACCAATTAGGGAGTGAAGAATAAAGAGTTGGATTTCATTTTCATCAAGTTGCATGATCTATCATGCATTATAGAAAGAGATCAATTCATTTTTATAAAATTCTTCCTAAAGGTGCACTCAAAATAAAAATTGGTGATATTTAGGTGGTCGTTTCTCAGATCTCATACGAGGTATCGACAAATCATTAGGTGCTACAGGACCATTTCATGTAGGCCTACAATAACCTATCTCAGAATCTGGAGATTAACTTTCATTTTCATTTGGCAACACAATCTCGGTTGATGCCGAAACTTGCAATATTGCTCAGTTGAAAGTTGGAACATTTCATATCTTTCAAACTATTTTTTCATGGCCTCAAACCGTCTGCACCAATAGCTCATATCGACCGAAGAAAACACTAGGAACTACCTTGTTTCTCTCACCAAGCAGCTTGAATTTTGCTGACCACTCTCAAGCGAAGTGTTTGTAAAGGTTCATTAAGCACCAAAATTGGAGATATTTTGATAGTCATTTCTTGTAGCATGTGTGGGGTAAAAAATTTTTGTCAGGTTCCACGGGACCATGTCACAAAGGCCTAGAATAATGTATCTCATTTTCTAGTGATTCACTTTCATTTTCATTTGGTAACCCAATCTCGGTTGATGCCAAAACTTGCAATGTTTCATCTTTTTGGAATCTGCTATTGAATTCAGCAACTTCCTCATTTAAATATTTTTTTTATATTGTTAAACTCATTCAACAAGAATCCCTGATTGGTCTTATCACCATATTGATCCTTAAAATGACATTTGAGCTCATTCATTGATCCCATTGAATCATGAGGTAATGCATTAAACCAATCCCTAGCATCCTCAACTAGAGATAGAATAAAAAGCTTCATAACTACATCCTCATGTATAATATCATAATCATCCATGGTATGTGTAAATTTATTTATATGTTCCTCACATGTGATTACATTATTTCTAGAAAATTTAGGAAGTTTATTCCTAATTTCATTTGGAAATGCATTAGGATAACCAAGAATACCAATGAAAGAAAATTGCTTGTACCTTTCTGTATGAAGTGGTCTCCTTTGGAATCTATCATCATTTTGGAATGTAGAAGATTTGGCATTTGATGTTGTAACATTTTCAACACCATCATAAGAAGGTTGAGTAGATTTCTTGAGGAAATCAATCTTCTTTTTCTTTTCAAAAGCAGCAGCTTCTAATTCTTCATTTTCTAGCTTTCTATCTAAAATCTCATTCTCCCTTGTAATTCTTTCAAGGTCAGGGAATCCTTTACACTCTTGATTGAATAGAACTTTGTGACTTTCGGGTTCAATTATTTCAATACCTATTACCTTATTTCCTTTATGTTTAGAACCTTGAGCATAAATATTTTGGTGAGTAACAAGCTACTCTTGATCCTTCCTAGATCTTTCAGCATAATCTGTTGCTTGCTGTTTTAGCCATTGTTTTTGTTTTTTCCTACTGGCCTTCTCTTTATTCCTTTTTTATATGATGGCCAATTGTCTTTTGATAAGTTCCTCCTCTTCATCAAGCTCCTTAGAGAAAACTTTAGAATCTGATATAGTGATATCAGACTCCTCCTCCTCTCTTTCACTAGGAGAACTATTATCTCTATATGTATCCAATCCCAAGTCTGGAGCCTCTTCATATTCTGATGTATTTCCTTCATGACTGTATTGGATTGAATCTTCTCTTTTAGTGTTATTCTCTTTTCTTCTTGGGGATGGACTATCTTTGTTCTTCTTTCCTCTCCTAAGCTGACCAGCCCTAGAAGTGGTTTAAAGTCCACCCTCCAACTTAACTTTAGGGTGCTCTCTTACTCTAGATATGATACTCAAATTGAGGAAATGTGTATAAAAAAATAAATATTACTCAACACTGATTGCATATATTTCTTCGAGTCATCACCCAAAATAAGCTGGCAAAATACAACACAACCTAATATGAATACTGCAATATGGCTAAACAAGACTAATTCTGTTCTTTTAAAAATCAAATCCCCAGCAGAGTCACCATTTGGTTGGTGTTTGAAAATTTTTATGCTATTAAAAAAACCAACATACCTTGAGACTAATATTAAGAATGGTTAATTCCAAGTATGAGAGCTCTGCAAGGTGACTGGACCAGCTATAGGACAAGACTATCCTCTACACTTCTGGCTCTACAAAACCAAGATAGGTGCACCTAATCTAGATTGATATTTAACTCTTTTAAACTCCTTGGAACTTCTATATTTTAACAATAGATAAATGGAAAGAAAGTATGAAATGATAACCACTCATTCAATGACTATTCTCTACCATGCAGGACCAGAACCAACAACCACAAAACTTGAAAGGACTATAAATGATTTTGAAGTTTTTGGTAGGGCACAACATAGCCAAACCTATTTAGATATGTATCAAAGTAGAAGATACTAATTAATGATCAGTGCTTTATCCATTGGGTAACGATTCTAGTTGAGATACAAGACATAGAAACTAACTATTGTGAAGGAATCAAAACCATAAATACATATAACTTCAGATCATAGACTTCTTAATAATCCTTATATAGACAAAGCCAAAGAGTCTATGTCTTATCCAAAGTATATTTTAATTTTATCCTTGTTCAAAACTATGGACTAAAACATATACATAAAGAAATCTTATGCAGTGAACCAGAATATTCAGAACTTAAGAGGCAAGCAAAAAGGAGAGACTTGAATAAAAAATATTGAACTCAAGAGGCAAGCAAAAACGAGAGACTTTAATCAAAAATATTATATTAAGTACAAAGAGAACAATTTTAGTTCCAAAATATTTCAAATCATATAGCACTTCAATAATGCAAAAGACTTGCAACTTTATTCTTCTATGATAATACTCTCTAGATATACATCTACTACACTCATTGGAAAATAGTAAAAAGGTTTTATGCCTTATGTTGCTTGCCCAAAAAATTCTAGCTTCTTCTAAATGATCTTGGAAGTCCTTTTATAAGCCAATGACTGCAATAAGCTTCAAATCATTTAGGGTTAGGGCTAAAACTTATTAAATATGAAAGAGAATGTTAAATTCATTTCAACAATCCAAGAAAATCTGACATCCATTCTAGTAAACATTCTACGCTCCAGTCTGTAAGAAATTTGATCTAGCCACGAACTTGTTGGGAAACTCAAAAACCATGCCCTACAAAAGGAATAATAGATGGAATATCTTGTTTGCATTAATTATTTTATGAAATTTAACCCTTCAAAACTGCTGGAACTCAACTCCCTTTTCTGGGAAAGCTCAATCTCTTGAAAGTCTGATGTAATTTTCATTATAAAACTCTGAGACCACTCCTTATTTATGGTGAAGAAAAAAGCAGGATAAGCCAAGGGTTTAAAATAATGTTTACATGCTAAAAAAAACCCTAAGAAGATAATTTCTATAATAAATGTATTATAAACACCAATCTCTCCTCCATATGACATCTAACATGTGTAAACATATAGCCCAGAAGATCAAATTTACCTATTTAATATTTTGCAACAAGATGACATGAAACACCACTTGAAAACCCTAAGAAAGTCTTTCAAATATTTGAAAAGAAGTTAAATGGTCACAGGCGGCATGAGATTTAGTATCAAAAATCAAGATAAAGACCTTTATCCCTTTTAAAACTCAGTCGGAGATCAGTTTTTAGGTTACTTGGGCTTTCCAACAATCATCTTGGCTAGATATCGAGCACTTTCTCTTTAAGACTTTACGTTGTTCTTCCGATCTTCGCAGAATTGATCAACCTTTACTTCATTACCTTGGCACTGATCTGACCCACTAGGGACATGTGGCCTAACAAACTAATGCCTTGAAAATTAAAAACCTTCATCTTTGTCTTCGAGTCATTACCCCTAATGTCCGATCAAAACCCACTCGATCGGTCTTTACTTCATTACCGTGGCTTCGCTCTGGACCAACCGGGGACACGTGGCCTTCACGCGCAATGTGTTACTGATTAGATTGTGTGCATATTCTACATAAAGGATTACGCAAACCACACAATGCTCTCAAAATTGTCCACCCTTTACCCCTTTCTTTACTTTGGCCCCATGAAAAACTTGGCACCCATGGTCCCATTGATGTCCACATGGCATTTTTCTACTGGCACTAGTAAATCCTGTTGTTCTCTGACCTGTGTTGACCAGGATAGACACATGTCAAACAATCATAATTCCCTAATCACTAATCACCTTACATGTATTCATTCAGGCTTTATGTTGTCTGTTAGACTAAACAAGACTTAACAACACTTTAACTTCTCTATCCACTGTCGTAGATCTGGACCCACCTGGGACATGTGGCCGATAGGCGCAATTCCTTGATGGTTAGATCTCATTTAAATTTTCATTGAGTCTTTATGTTCTCTATTAGATCAAATCTAACTTGTCTACACTTTAACTTTATCTTCTTCCTCATCCCTTAACCTGACTTTGACTAGTCTTGAACTCTGATCAACTCATTTCCTTTGTATCTCTAAGTCGCTGAATAATTTTACTAACCTTGATTATATTCAAAGATCAAGTGCCATCCCTACAATAAAAAATACATCAATGGCCTATGCTAAATCTTGGAATGAAATTGTACTTGACCAAAACATTACAAGATCACATGCTAGCCACTCATCTGAATTAGGATCGATGGTCCTCACCAAGTCGCTAGATAGAAACACTAACCTTGACTTTATCTAGAGATTAAGTGCATACCATATGATCTTTCCTTGAATCAACAGTCTGCACTTGATCACTGAATCATTTTTTACTTGTTTGAATCATCTGGAGATTATGTGCTAGCCCTAGATACTAATCTGCATCAACGGTTCTGATTTAAATTAATCTGGCCCACCCTAACTTTACCTGAGTTAAGCATCAATCTAGAGATCACGCAACTAAAGCGAAATTTATAACCTTGGAAAGTTAACCTTTTAACTCGGGCTAAAAATCTAGATTCTGAGTTGTTGAATAAACTTAACTAGCCTTGACTTAACCTGAGTTCATCTAGAGATTGTGCGACTATGTAATCTCTAATTCGCAAGAATATTTTTTAACCTTAGATTTTATTTTGAGAATTAGGGAAGACCACATGATGAAAGCAAGTACTTAACAAGATCAACGATCTA
This sequence comes from Thuja plicata, assembly GCA_018584345.1. Classification (NCBI taxonomy): domain Eukaryota; kingdom Viridiplantae; phylum Streptophyta; class Pinopsida; order Cupressales; family Cupressaceae; genus Thuja; species Thuja plicata. The sequence continues at coordinate 1,187,897 of MU227293.1, forward strand.
TGCTAAATCTTCCAAAGAAAGAGCTGGCTTGGATTGTATCTCGCAACTTAACGCGAACCACATGATTTAGAAAAGATCTACGGCCTGCGCTGAATCTTAAGACATATATGTACCTGACCATTTCATTATGAGATTAAATGTGAACCACATGATGAGAACACTGATAGAACAAGATCAATGACTCACATGATAGCTTGAGATATTTGACTTAACCTCAAGTGCATTCAAAGATCACGTGACCAAAGAGATAAATTAACCATGGCTTGACCACAGGTTTATCTTGAGATCATGAGATAAAGGAAATCTCCAAGTCGCTAAAAAGAACTTAAACCCTTGAGTTTATCATGATATTACACACTAGTTGTTCGATGACATTATGGAAAAAAAAAATCCATGGCCCTCGTGTGATTAGTGAATGACATCATGAAATTGAAATTAATCTAGCAACTTAGCGCCACTCGCCCAATTAGAAAAAGATCCACGGTGCGCGTGCAATATCGAGAAGAATAAAGCATATTCAATCTTATTGCAAGATTCAGTGGTAAAGACAAGGATAATAAGCACATGCATTAAAAGAGTTTTAAGTGGCTTGAAAAGGTAATGAAAAAATATAATATGTCTAGGAAAGGATTTAGGGCTTCTTGCAACCAATGACTATAAATTTTAAATTAGGGTTTAATACTTTGCAAGACTTAGCAGGAGTTTAATCTATTAGAACAGTCTTTCTCACAGAGACTTAGGGTTTCAGACCATAAATCATAGGAACAATTGCATAGACAAAGAAAGAAGAGATGGAACCAAGAAAAAATGTGCAAGTGCTAACACATTTAAAATCCTATTAGATCTGATGGATCAAGGATGAATAAACATTAATGGTGAGTGAACAATGTTTTGTGAATTTTAAAATTGGAAATTATTATGATAAGGTGTTGTGTGATATTATGCCAATGGATTGTTGTCATATTTTGTTGGGTAGAGCTTGGCAGTATGATAGACATCCTATACATGATGGAAGATTGAATAGATATTCTATTTGGGTTGATAATAAGAAACAAATATTGTTACCTTTGGTTGAAGAATGTGTTGGTGAGATATGTACATTTGTGAAAGTTTGTTTGATGGAAAGTAGACAGTTTTCTAAGGAATTGAAAAGAAATGATATTTGTTGTTCTTTGATTCCTAACAAACATAGTAAGAATATAGAAGATGGAATTCCAACAGAAGTTGAGAAGTTACTCACTGAGTACAAGGAAATTATTTCAGATAATGTACCTAATGGTTTTCTACTAATGAGAGATATTAGCCATTGTATGGATCTTATTCTTGGAGCTAGTTTACCGAACAAGGAACCACATTGGTTAGCACCGAATGAGAATGAAGAGCATAACCGACAAGTTCATGAATTGTTGAATAAGGGTTTGATCAGAGAAAGTTTGAGTGCATGTGCAGTACTAGTTGTTTTGGAACCTAAGAAGAATGGAGAATGGAGAATGTGCACTGATTCGAGAGAAATCAATATGATCATACTGAAGTATATGTTTCCTATACCAAGAATGGATGATATAATGGATTGTTTGAGTGGAGCAAGATATTTTACAAAAAATTATTTGAAGAGTGGATATCATCAGATCATAATCATAGAAGGTGATGAATGGGAAAATTCTTTCAAGATGAAAGAAGGTTTGTATGAGTGGTTGGTTATGCCCTTTGGTTTAACTAATGCACCGAGTATATTTATGAGGTTAATGAATGAAGTTTTGAAGAAATTCTTGAATAAATGTGTGATTGTGTACTTGGCTGATATTCTAATATTCTGTAAGACTAGAGAAGAGCATTTGATGCATATTAGACAAGTATTGCAGAGATTGAAAGAGGAAAATTTGCTGATAAATCTAAAAAAGTGTTCCTTCATGAAAGAATAAATTGTGTATTTAGGTTTTGTGATTTTAGCTGATGGTTTAAAAATAGATCCTGAGAAGGTTGAAGCTATACTGAGTTGGCCTAGATATGAGAATGTTAGTGGGGTAAGATCATTTTATGGATTGACAAGTTTTTACAAGAAGTTTATCCGAAATTTTAGATCTATTTGCAATGCTATGAATGAGACAATGAGAGGTGACAAAAGAGAACTCAAATGGACACATGGAGCTAATAAGATTTTTGAGACTTTGAAGATTAAGGTTTCTGAATTACCTGTGTTAGCCTTACCTGATTTCAATAAGGTACTTCAAGTTGAATGTGATGCAAGTGGAAGTACAATTGGAGCTATGTTGACTCAAGAAGGTAAACATGTTTCTTTCTTTAGTGAAAAGTTGAATGATGCTAAAAGAAAATATTCTATCTATGATCAATAATTCTATGTTATTGTTCAAGCTATGAAGAAATGGAGACATTATTTGATGCCAAGTGAATTTGTGTTGTATACTGATCATAAGGCTTTACAATATTTGGGTAGTAATTTAATAAGTTGAATTAGAAACATATGAAATGGGTAGAGTATTTGTAGAGTTTCAGATTTGTGATTAAGCATAAAAGTGGAGTTTCTAATTGAGTTGGTGATGCATTAAGTAAAAGAAAATCATTGTTGACTGAAATGAGAATTAAAGTTCTTGGCTTTGATGATATGAAGAATTGTAGGAAAATGGTCCTGATTTTTCTGAGGAGTGGATAGTGTGCAGAGCACCTATTCCAAATCAATCAAGTAAGTATGAAGATTATTTCATTCAATAAATTATAGTTTTCAAAGGTATTCAGTTGTCCCTACTAAGACGATCAATGAGAACTAACTTGATAAAGGAGAAACATAGTAGTGGTTTGGCTGGACATTTTGGCATTGATAAGACATTGAGTTTTCTTAAAGGTATTTTTGGCCTCATTTGTATAAGGATGTTCAATTTTTTTTTAAAAATCTATGGATTTTGTCAAGTTACAAAAGGAGTAACTTAGAATGCTGGTTTGTATACATCGATTATTGTTCCTGGGAAACCTTGGAGTGATATCAGCATGGATTTTGTTCTTGGCTTACCGAGGACAACAAGAGGCAATGATTACATATTTGTTGTTGTCGATATATTTTATAAGATGACACATTTTATACCATGTAGAAAAACATCAGATGCAGTACATATAGCAGATCTTTTCTTTAAGGAAATGGGTATGTGTAGGATCATGGTATGCCATAAAGTAGTGATGTGAAAAAGAAGTCCTGATTGGTAGACTGATTGAAAAATATCTATAACTTTCAAATGGGATAACATTTTTTAAATCTGAAACATGCGTCACATTCTATGCTTCACCTACTATAAGAAAAAAAATAAAAATTAATTTGATTAATTTTAGACTAAGTTAAGGTGGTCAGACACGAGAATTTTAATATTTTGGAAAAGTTGTAGAAGAAAATTCATAATTAATTAGTTACTTGGAAAAAATTACAAAAAAATATGCGTCACATCCGGACATGAGTCTACTACTTATATCTAGAATCTAGTTTAAAAAATATTATCATTTGATTGTGTTTAAGGTGGTCAGACCTACACCTACTTCTTATCTTTTTAGTCCTGATTGATAGACTGATTGAAAAATAGCTATAGCTCTAAAACAGTATAACATTTTTGAAATCCTAAACGTGAGTCACATTCTATGTTCTTTCTACTACAATTAAAAAAAAAAATCAATTTGATGAAGTTTAGACTAAGTTAAGGTGGTCAGACACAAATTTTTTTATATTCTGGAAAAGTTGTAGTAGAAAAATCATAATTAATTATTTACTTAGAAATAAATTACAAAAAAATATGCACCACATCCAAACATGAGTCTACCACTTATATCTATAATATTGTAAAAATATATTATTATTTTATTGTGTTTAAGGTGGTTAGACATACACCTACTTCTTATCTTTTCCTAAAATTTTTATACTACTACATATAAATTTGAAATTTCACCATATAGAATTTTTTTTTAAAAAAAAAGGTTTGTATAAAAGAAACTAAATTCAATTTTCTACAGATTCTCTTCTTACATATTTTTTTATATAAGATTGATAAATTGTTCAAATTTTAACGTCAACTTTCCTAAACCTAATTTTCTGAATTTTCACTGCCACTTAAGGGCTTGATTTGGCATACCATGATCCCGCACATACCCAAATTGTCAAATTGCATAGATTACCGAAGAGTATTTTCTCTGATCGAGACAGTAAATTTGTTAGCTATTTTTGGAAAACACTTTGGAAGAAATTGGATACTGAGTTGAGGTATAGTTCTACATTTCATCCAAAGACTTATGGACAAACATAGGTTATAAACTGAAGTCTGGGTAACTTGATGAGATGTTTAGTTGGAGACACACTAAGTAATTGGGATTTGATGTTGGCACAAGTAGAGTTTGCATACAACAGTTCAGTGAATAGAAGTACTGGAAAGATACCTTTTGAGATTGTTCATGACACACAACCTAGAGGTATATCAAACTTGAGATACATTGCTGGAGAAGAGAAAAGAAGTGCTGAAGTAGAAAATTTTGCTGAGTTCATGAAGACATTGCATGAGGATGTAAAACAAAAGCTGGACAAAAGTAATAAAAAATACAAAGATAGTGCAGATAGATCAAGAAGACATAAGATTTTTGAAGTTGGTGATGCTGTAATGGTTCATTTGAGAAAAAAACTTATTTCTTATTGGAACATATGGTAAATTGAAAATGAAGAAATTTGGTCATTGCAAAATACTGAGAAGATTTGACAGTGGAAATGCTTATGAAGTGGAATTTCTTGATGACATGGATATATCACCCATATTCAATATTTCAGACTTGTATGAATATCATGAACCTTATGAAGAAGTGACAACACCGAGTGATTATCCTAAGAAATAGATAGAGGAAGTTGAACAGATCTTGAAATAGAGAGTTGGCAGAAGTACAAGAGGAAAGAAATACATGGAGTATCTGATAAAATGGAAGAAAAGACCGATTGAGGAATCATCTTTGATTTCTCAATCTAAGTTAGATTCATTTCAGATTGAACCTGATACATGATTCAGGGAATCATTTCTTTTAACCCTAGGTCTCTGATGCACAAGCATCTTGGGTCCTTTGCAATCCTGCTCAACCAAAAATATGTTTTCTTTTGTTCTTTAGCTTGTTTGGAGGCTGCTCGGTGAAGTGCTCGGTAACCCTGTTGCTCAGTTACTTATTTTTTCTTGCTTTACCAATGGGTCTCAGTGTATGTTGACTGCTCAGTGGTTCTTTCACCGAGTTGTTCTTTATTGCTCAGTTATGTTCTTACCGAGTTGGTTTCTATTGCTCAATTATGTTCTTACCTAGTTGTTGACTATTGCTTGATTAACATCTTACCAAGTTGTTTATCCTGATCTGACTGACTTTTGCATTTAATTTCCATGGCATAATTAATGTGGGGTCCCTTATTGCAATATGTGTAGACCTCAATCTGGGTCTCACTTAGGGATTTGAGTGTCGACCTCTTTGGTGGACTCTTGTATATATTTCTTTCATGTTCTTAGTTTTAGAGACCGTTTTTAGAGAGAAGTTTTGGAGAAGATTAAGTGTTAAGATATTTGAAATGTAGGTCTATGATCTCGCATGTATGAAGATCATTCTGTAATTCATTTGAATGTATATAGCCAAAACTGAGAAGGTCTTAGAGCCCAACATGTAATGAGTTTTATCAATTAATAAAATATATTTGTTGTTTCTTCTCTCATTCTGGCGTTGTTGCTTCTTTGTTCTATATTTGCAAGCTGGTTTTGTATTTGGGAGTACCTTTGGCCCCCCTTCCTAACCCCCTTGCATCAAAACCTAGGTCTCCTCCTACTCCTATGCGTGTTGGGACCCTTTTTCCTCCGCCTACACCCCGTTTTGGGACATCCACCTCCTCAATCTATGACACTCTCTCGGTTGGATCTGTAATTATCTAGAAGGGATGTCTTGTAAAGTAATCCCTATACTAGAATGTGACCCCTGCATCAGCCACATCCTCTAAATAGTCCAAAGATGGCCTATGTAACCATATAAGCTCATGGAAGAAAAGAGCGAGAGGTTATCTAGGAGACCACCCTCAACACTAGTCATCTAAAAATCAAACATAAGCCATGAAATCTTGTAGAATACTCTGTGGTTGTCCATACTGCCTTAGTACTCTAGAAACTGTGAAACACTCAACCACAGTGGAAGTCCTCCCAAGAAAAGTACATGATAAAAAGAAGTCTCTCCTTTGAGCCCTCTAGTCATCTCAAGCCTCTATACCCCTATAAGGCCTCCAAATAACCATACTGAGGTCATCAAGCTGATGTCTACAGTAGTCAGTCTTCCCCAAGTGGGGCTATGTAAGAAAAATTGAGTACCTATAAATGAAAGGCTGACCACTCTATCATGGATCATCTATCACTGACCTGCATATAGGGATGTGCTCTTCTACCCATACCTATAAGAATAGTACTCCTACAACCATACTCCTGCACCTTGGAAGATAACCTTGTGAATCTCAAGGTACATCTGTGCAAGGAGGTACTGATCCTAGCTTAACTTCTCTGGCCTAGTCACAAGTCACTCTAGAACCTAACCCCAACCATAGAGGAATCCCCACTCACTCATGTCTATCATGATGAAGAAACCTATGAATCCCACCATGACACAAGGTAGTGGATACTGTGCGGCGTACTCAATCACCATATCATCCCAAAATATTACCCTATCTAGAATGGTATGATCATGGAAAACTCGGCTAAGGGCCTAGATACCAAGTCATGCAGTTGTAGCATACTCTACATGCTCTTGATCAAACGAGATCTAAATAATAACGCATATATCCTTGCGAGTGATGATCATCTGCCTGGTCTACAAGTGGAACATATTAAGCTTGTTGTGAAACTGCTCAACTAAGGGTGTGAGCAATCTATGGTTCACATGGATATCTGGTATCTTCAATAGCTATCTAAATCCACACTCACTCAAGTGACCTCTCTGTGTGTCTAAAAGGTTCCTCACTAACCACATGGTTGAAGGATATGTAGATCTAAATTGGATGTCTAGTAATTTGTCCTACAAAATAGAATCAATAAAAAATCATCAGTAACTGAGAAAAATCATGCAACAAACATTGCGTCAAAGATAGACAGGATGACAAATAGATAGGCATGCTTCATCTTTAAAGAATGAAATTATGGATATGTTAAGTATATCTTTCTCATACTTGTGTTCGTACAGATAGTGATACATAAAGTTATTTCCTTAAATCTTCCCTCTATTTATGAGCTGATATAAGCGAATGTGTCCATGTTACCATGAATATTGATATGCTTGTTTTTCCTAAAAGGTATAAGTATTTAGTTAGTCTAAGAGGTAAATTATCTTTAAGATTAAGTCTATTCTTCAATCTTAATAATATGCTATGTTTTGAGAATTCACCTTTTGCAAAGTGTGCCCCTAGGGTAATGTTATCAAATATAAACCTATATGACTTATTAAATGCATATAAAATATTATGTGCCTATCAATATATATATATATATATATA
>MU227293.1:1195929-1206367 GCA_018584345.1 Thuja plicata
ATATATATATATATATATATTTAATCTATTTGAAACATTATTGGAAATAGAAAAAAAAGAGATGCATTCATATAATGAAGTCTTTCATAACTATTCCAAACCAAACATCACTACTAGTACAAAAGATAAAATTATCAAATAATCTTCTTGTGCAATTTTATCTTCATTCTTTTCATCACAATCAATAATTAATCCAACCTCATTTTCGAGAACAAAGTCGCAAACAAGTTTGTTTCAAGTGGATTCCTAATATGCATGAAATACATTAAGAAATCTAAATCTCTTCTTGAAGGAGTTTCTTCAATATGTCTCTCCTAGTCTTCAACAACCAGAAAAGGAAACATTAGAATCCTTTTCTCATTCCTCATGAGATGCCAATAATACCTTGGCTTGGGTATCATAATTTCTTCCCTTACACTAGCTATCACTTTTTTTAGATCCTTTAAGTACTTTCGTTTGAAGACCCTTCTACATAATCTTCCTATGGATTGTATGTACGGATCAACTTGTAGTGCCAAAGAAATAAACATTGCTGGAATATCCGATTTTACTTGATACCTTTTATTACTTTTTATAAATTTACCCTAGAGGATTACATAGACTACTCTTACCATTATATCAAATGTTTCCATCATCATTCTCTTTATCCCTTTCATTGTTATTCCTCCCTCAAATGATACATGTGGTTTTGAACATCTTAGCTTAATTGGGGTAGCCATATCCTTCATCTTATACCATTATATTTTTACTACTTTACTAATATTACAGAAGGTATACCACTTATTTATACATCTATCCTTCACCCTACCTTTTTTCCTTCCTAGACACTGAATGGTCCTATCATAATTTCAAATGCTTTCACCTGACACTTGGTATTTCTTAAACAACTTTTATAATTAAAATGAGGTTCATTTTTTTATCTATTCAAATTTCAACCTTAAACCTAACATAGTGTTTCATGGATGGATTCTACCTTTATTAAATTCCCTAGATCTATAGAAAAATTATCCTATTCCCATTTTAATTTTGTGAGTCCCTGGATTAGCTAATTTACCCACCTCTTGATTTCCCCCTCTATAAATATGATTAATGGTATAATGATATATATATATATANTAAATATATATATATATATATATATATATATATATATATATATATATATATATATGTTAGAATACCCATAGCACTTCTTACAAATCCATTAAGTTTCCACCTAGGTGTTTCTCCATTTCTAATTGCATTAATAATTAATGTCGAGTCACCCTCAATTTCTAGTTTCTTAATACCTTTACTTTTACTTAGTTTCAAACCTTCAATTAAGGCTAGAATTTATGCCTCATTATTTGTTATTATACTTATTGGTTTACCTATAATGGCTATTAATTCACCTTTACTATTATCAACACATGCTCCTATACCTACCACTCCAGGATTCCTCTGGAGGCCTCATCAAAATTAAGCTTATACCATCCATAAGACGAAGGTTTCCATTTTCATTAGAGTCTCAATTTCTCAACATTTTTTTTAGTTTCTATGTATATCAAGGGTATTTTTAATCCTATCCAGATATTTCTTGTTCTATCATCTTGAGTAGAAAAAAATCTTGTCTACTTACTCAGGGAATTTCTACTATTCACTACCTCTACAATAACTACTTCTAGTTTACTTAAAAGTTGACTAATCTGTATGTCCTCCTCCTTAAAAATCCTTATATTTCTCTCTATACATACTTCCCATGGAATAATTGAGGGAGCAATAATCCATAAAATATTATAAAGATCATCATTCTTAGGTCTAGACCACCCTTTCATGAAGTCAACTAGTTTATTTGGGCAAGAAAAATGCCACTTCAGTCTTTTTGTCAGCCATCTCCAACACTTCATTGTAAAATTAAAATTTACAAGAAGTTGATCAATACTATCTTCCTCTTTCTTACATAACACACACATTGTGTTGGACATTTTCCTATATGCAAATAGTTGACTGTATGTTTGTCATTGATGACAACATATAGTATACAACAGTGTACTGTATTCAATTTTTAGTATGGATATGTTGGAGCCTTGTGTGGTTTTTTTTTATGTTGAAGACATAGTTATTATACCATGTTCATACACGGGTGCCAGGAAGAAGTTGAGTCCACTTTTTGGCCAAAAAGTGGAACTATTTTTCTTGTTTTTTCAAATTCATCCTATTTGAGATGAATATTTGAAGCACTTAGAGATTGAATCTTAAAACAATTCAGTAATAGAAGTTGTATTAATCGAAGTCTAATTTCCAAATCTATAATTTATTTTAATACCCAGATGATAAAATTTCATTTCTAATAGGAATTACAAAAACCCACATTTTAAAAGTCACTGTTTTAGGACCATACTATGCTTGTGTACGGCAAGCAAAATTTGACCTAAATGAAACTATTTCTCTCAATCCTTTTGGGATATGGTATATAACACAACTAAGATTGATGACAATATTTTTTTGTATATTTTTGTTGAATATATATATTTTTATTAATTTTTTATTTGGCATAATTGTTGTTTTTAAAATCTCTCGTGTACGGCAAGCATAATTGGACCAAAACATATGATTTTTTATTTTTTTTAAAGTGTGTAGAATTGTCTCTAGTTGTATGTCATATATTTTTTTTTGTGAGAAAATTTCAAATAAAATAACAAAATATCCTATTATCTCTAGTTTGCGGACCTATTTCAATAGAAATTCAATGAAAAATAGAAATTTTCGTCAAATTTTTAAAAAAATTGCACATTTGGAATCTGCACAGTCTGGTCTATAATGGGTTTTTATTTTGTCAAAATATTCCTCTAAAAAAGTCTTTAGATATATGTCTAAACTCCTTATTTTGTATGGACACTAGAAGAGCCTTCAAGTTGTAGGTTAAACCAGGTCTAAGGCTATGGTTCGACTACCCAAGCCTCTTTCCAAACCAAAAGCCAACAATAAAAGTGGGCTTCAAATTCAATTTTTTTAGAAACAGGATCTCGTTTAGTAAATGTTACCCCATTTACCTTTTTTGAAATTCATAATGTATAAATGAATCAATGGAAGGTTTTGTTTAAAAAATAATATTTTTTCAAAATGGGATCCCATTTTGAAACAGGGTCCCATTTCATTTTTAAAAATGAGACCCTATTTTGAAACGGGATCCCGTTTTGTTTTTTGAAATGGGACCCCGTTTCTAAAATTTTAGGCTCCAGACCCCGAAGCTAAACGAGACCCCATTCATTCTAAGCGGGAACCCGTTTCATTGAGTGTGATTTCACAAATTTGGCTAAGTATGAAAGTTCCTAGTCAAGTGGACTCATCTTCTTGCTTCAACCCACACACAGATTCAAAAGTTCAGGTACAGTTGAGTTATGTTGATCTGTTTACCAACCACAGTTTTAGAGGACTGTTTTTAAGAGCCGACAATAATTTTATTGATTCTTCAGTTGTGCCTATCTTTGGGATATGCATGTTCGGATTCATGTTTAGTTAGGAGTCAAAGATGATTAACCAAATATGCTAAATGTGTTTCATCTAAAGTGTGACATTTGAGTGATTTTGGTGAAGCTGACTATGTGGAGCGATGTGTACATTCATTTTGAGTTGTGCGGTTCTAATTATGTTGCGTGCTTAGTTTAGCTAACAAGAAAAGTATTGAATGTATTCCTATAGCCAAAGTGATCATATCTTTAGAAGAAGATACATATAGCAGTTGATTTGTGATCACTAAGTGTCAATAATAAGAAAAGAGACAAAAAGAACAGAGTAGAATGCTAATTGTTTTGGGACAGTAAAGCTATTTCATTCATCAGTTAAAGATCTATGTGAAGAAGCAGAGAGTGCATACAATTCAATAGAACTGATCAAGACATCAGGTCTATTTAAATAGTTGAATTATTAGATATAGTGTATATCTATTTTGTAGAAGGTTGCAGCCTTCATCATTTTAGTAGTGTGCTCTTGAACAGTGTGTCCTCACCCCTAACAGGGTTATTTGTAAAAGACTCCTAATAGGGTCAGACCCTTAACCAGGTCACTGTACTTATTGCTTTGTAAAGATCAACTCCTAATAGGTTTTTAATATCTTCTAACATGGATCATTATACTCTATGCAGTTCTTTGTGGGTGCTAATTCCCACCAGGGTTTTTGCCTATTTTGGTTTCCCCGTAACCAAAATTGTGGCGTTCTATTATGTGTTATCTTATTGTATTTATGCTTAATGTTATTCTATACTTAATTGGAGAAAATAATTGAAACTACTAGATAACTCATTCACCCCCTCCCCCCTCTTAGTTATCTCTTGGGACTATTCCTAACAATTGGTATAAGAGCCAAGTGCCCTAGAGAGAAAGCCTAACATCTTAAGGTAGATCATATGGCGTACTTTAGAAAAGAGAGTCCTAAGTTTGATGGAGATAATTATCTTGACTAGAAGAACAAAATGATAACACATCTATAGTGCATTGGTTTTGAGATCTATGAGGTTGCTACTCGTGTGATTGATGTTCCTACATTGAAAGATCTTGCAGAAGAAGACTCTACTAATAATCAAAAGGAAGTATTCACCCAAAATGCAATTGGCAAAGAAGCCCTAATCAGTGCCTTATTTGATAGTGAATTTTCTGAGATTAAGAGGGAAGACAAAGCATATTCAATATGGAAATACCTAGAATACATGTTTGAAGGAGACATCCAAGACAAGAATGCACGTAGAAAGACTTGGAAGAAAAGATACAAAAATTTAGAAATGCTACGTGAAGAAAACATCAGAGCTTACAATCAGAGGATTAATGAAGAAGTTTCAGGAATAAAAAACAATGGTGGAGAAATTTAAGAGGAAGACCTAATGTACAAACTGATGAATACATTGACAAAAGATTATGTGAGAAAGGTAAACATCTTGGATGAAACTATGCAATTTTCAAAATACTTCAAAAGAGAAACCTTGATTAGCAAAATTTTAGCATTTGAGATATCACGATTCAAGACAGAACCTAAAATTGAAACAACTTTCAAAGCCTCAGTCCATGGTAAGAAATCCTTGAGCATCTCTAGTAATAATGAGAGAGAAGAGGTGGATGCATAACTAGGAGAAATAATTTCTATGATTTCTAAGAAAGAAAGGAAAGGTAAAGGAAAATATGAAGGAAAACTACCATTCAAATATTTTTCATGCAACAAAGTTGGCCATTTTACATCAAGTGTCCGACAAGAGTCAAGAAGTTCAGATCAAATTACAAGCCCAAATATAATAAGGAATGATATTATGCTGAATACGGTGTGACTGATGATGATTCAGGAGAGGATGAAATTGGATTCGTTGCAATTAAAGATATTGAAAAAATGATTGATGAAATAGAAATTGAAGATTAAAATAAAGCACAAGAATTGGCTTTAGTTTCACAAGCAGACATCAGAACAAACTAGATCATAGATAGTGGGTGTTCACATCACATGACAGGAGACAAAGATAGATTTTTACATCTAGATAGGTACAAAAGTGGCATGGTTAGATTTGGAGATAACACTCCCAAACCTATCATAGGCAGAGGATCTATCACCTTAGATGGAAAGAACAAGAGAGATGATGTTTTGTGTGTTGATGGTTTACATCATAACTTACTAAGTGTTGGATAGTTACTTGATAAGGGATATCAGTTAGAATTCAAAAACAACAGGTGCATTATTAACAACAAAGAAGGAGACATGATAGCATCAGGTTCAAAGACCAAAGGTAATGCTTTTTAGCTTAGCTCCGAAGCAAGTTGTTTTGTTGCAAAAGTGGATGACAGTTGGTTATGGCACAAAAGACTTTGTCATATCAATTTTGACAACATAGTAAAGATAAGAAATGTAAGGGCAGTAAGAGACCTTCCTATTATTGCAAGACCCGTTGATACTATGTGCAAGGAATGTGTGATGGGAAAGCATGTGAGGAACTCATTTAGAAGAAAACAAAACTCTCCAGAGAACAAATTAGATCTAGTGCATATTGACTTATGTCGACCTACTCAAACAAGATCATACTATGGTGAAAGGTATTTTATTTTTTTGTTGATGATTTCTCTAGAATGATGTGGGTTGCATTCTTGAAAGATAAATCTAAAGCTTTTGAGAAATTCAAAATATTCAAAGCTAAAGTTGAAAATGAGTTTGGATTAAAGATAAAATGTCTGAGATCTGATAGAGGAGGAGAATTCACCTCTAACAAGTTTCTTGAGTACTGCGAAGAATGTGGGATCAAAAGACAACTAAGGGCACCCAGAACCCCTCAACAAAATGGAATTATAGAAAGAAGAAATATGATAATACTTGACACATCACACACTATCATGATTGAAGGAAAATTTGCACATGCCTATTGTAGAGATGTAGTCAATACAATAGTCTATACTATCAACATAATTAAACAAAGACTAGGCGTAGACAAAACACCTTATGAACTTTGGTTTTGTAATGTACCTATAGTAAGATAATCCAGAATCTTTGGAAGCAAGTGCTACATCAAGAGAGATGATGGTGTTGGTAAGTTTGATGCTAGAAGTAATGAAGGTATTTTTCTTGGTTACTCTACTAAGAGAAAAGCTTACAGATGTTTTAATTTAAGGTTGAAGAAAATTATTGAAAGTGCACATGTGAAAATTGATGAGAAGTTCATGATTCAAGAGAGATATTATGATTATGCACCTATGATTGAAGATGAACTTAGAACTATCAATAAAGATACAATTATTGAAGAAATGTTTGACTATATTGATGTATTATGCAATAAACTTGAACCAAGTAAAGAGGAATCACAGATTACAGATGAGAGTGTCACACCTAAAATTTCAAAATACACTTCTAGATACCATTCAAAAGAAGATATCATTGGAGATCAGAGTAGTAAATTTTTGACAAGATCTAGAGAAAAAGGTTCAACCATTGATGAAGAGGTATGTTTACTTTCACAAATTGAACCCTTAAGTGTTGAAGATGCATGCAATGATTCAGATTGGAAAAATGCAATGCAAGAAGAATTAGATCAGATAATTAAGAATGACACATGGGAATTGGTCCCTAGACCTTGTGACAAAAACATGATTGGAACTAAGTGGATATTCAGAAACAAAATGAATGAAAATGGTACAGTGATAAGAAACAAAACAAGACTGGTATGTAAAGGATATGCACAGAGAGAAGGAATTGACTACTCTGATATATATGCCCATGTGAGAAGAATGGAAGCTATTAAGTTGTTTTTAGCTTATACAACATTCAAAAAATTTGAAGTATATCAGATGGATGTTAAGTCAGCATTTATGAACGGTGACTTGAACGAAGAAGTCTACATAGAGCATCCTGGAGGATTTAAATTATCAGACAAACTAGACATGGTATGCAGCTAAAGAAAGCCTTCTATGGACTTAAACAGGCCCAAAGCACATGGTATGAGAGACTTGATGGTTACCTAACAAAGATTGGATTCAAAAAGGGAGTAGCAGATTGCAACTTATTCAAAAGAGAGACACCTGAAGGACTTTTACTTGTTGCTATCTTTGTTGATGACATTATTTTTGGAGGTAATGACAAGCTTAGTGCAGAATTTTCCAAAGCGATGCAGAGAGAATTTGAAATGAGCAAGATTGGACCTATAAAATACTTTTTGGGATTAAATGTAAAGCAGACAGATAGAGGTATATTCATAAATCAGTCTAAATATGTGAAGAAGATATTAAAGACATTCAAGATGGAATATTGCAAGCTAGTAAGCACTCCTATGATAATAGGAAGAAAGCTTTCTAAAAATGATGACTCCATAGCAGTTGACAAAACACTTTACAAATCCATGATTGGAAAACTCATATATCTCTCTCAATCTAGACCAGATATTTCTAATGCAGTTGGCATTGTTGGGAGATTTGTAGCTAAACCAAAGTAGAATCACTTAATGACAATAAAAATGATATTCAGATATTTAAAGGGAACTATAGACTATGGTTTATGGTATCCTAATTTAGAAAATGTAGAACTTCATGTGTACACATATGTAGATTGGGTAGGTTGTGTTGATGACAGAAAGAGTACCTCAAGAGGAGCAATATTTCTTGGAGACAAGTTGGTTACTTGGACAAGAAAGAAGAAGAACTATATTTCTCAATCAATAACAAAAGCTAAGTATGTAGAAACAACATTGAATTGTTCAACAATGGTTTGGATCAGGCATACAATTAAAGACTTTGGAATTTAGATTAATTATCCTATTGTGATTCATTGCGACAACACTAGCACTATTAATATGTCAAAGAACCCTGTGATGCACGCAAATAAAAAACACATAGAAATAAATTTTCATTTTCTAAGAGAAAAAGTTGTAGAGAGAGAAGTGAAGTTGGATTATGTGAGCACCAAAGATCAGTTGGAAAACATATTTACGAAACCTTTATCAAAAGATACTTTTGAGTATCTCAGGAAGAATCTGGGAGTAATTCCCTTTCCTGAGTCTGATTAGAATTTACATCAAGTGCATCAGTCCTTGGTGACTGATGAGTGGTTGAATACTCTACTTCTGGAGTAGTACCTATGCTGATTTGTATTTGGCATCCTTTGTCATTGATGCCAAAGGGGGAGCATATACTCTGGGGGAGTATACAGTCATAAAAACACAGTAAAAAGAGATACAATAGTTAAGAGGAACTTTTGATGAGGATATTGAGAATATTGTAAAAGAAAGAAGACACTTTTGGGTTGATGGTGTTTTTCATATGATATGTTGCCATCAATGTCAAAGGGAGAGATTTTTGGATATTTGCCTGTGTGAAAATAGTTGATTGTATATTTGTCATTGATGACAACATATAGTATACAACAATGTACTGTATTCAATTTCCAGTGTGGATATGTTGGAGCCTTGCGTGGTTGTTTTTATTTTGAAGAAATAGTTATTATACCATGTTCATATACACAGATTAAGGAGTTCAGTTACAGTTGAGTTATGTTGATCTGTTTACCAGCCATAGTTTCAGAGGATTGTTTTTAAGAGCCGATAGCAATTTTATTGATTCTTAATTTGCGCCTATTTTTGGGATATGCGTGTTCAGATTCATGTTTAGTTATGCTTCAAAGATGATTAACCAAAGGCGCTAAATGTGTTTCATCTGAAGTGTGACGTTTGAGTGATTTTAGTGAAGCTGACTATGTGAAGTGATGCATCCATTCATTTTGAGTTGCGTGGTTGTAATTATGTTGTGTGCTTAGTTTAGCAAACAAGAAAAGTATTGAAAGGATTCCTACAACCGACATGATCATATATTTCAAACAAGATACATATGGAAGTTCATTTGTGATCACTAAGTGTGAATGATAAGAAAAGAGACAGAAAAAGAACAGAGCAGAATGCTGGTTGTTTTGGGACAGTAAATCTATTTCATTCATAAGTTAAAGATGTATGTGAAGAAGCAGAGAGTGCATACAATTCACTGGAACTAATCAAGACATCAGGTCTACTTAAACAATTCAATTATCAGATATAGTGTATATTTGTTTTGTAGAAGGTTATAGCCTTCATCATTTTAGCAGTGTGCTCTTGGACAATATGCCCTCACCCCTAACAGGGTTATTTGTAAAAGACTCCTAACAGGGTCCGACCCTTAACTAGGTCACTATACTTATAGCTTTATAAAGATCAACTCCTAATAGGGTTGTAAGATCTTCTAACATGGATCATTATACTCTAGTGCAGTTCCTTGTGGGTGCTAATTCCCACCAGGGTTTTCACCTATTTTGGTTTCCTCGTAACCAAAATTATGGTGTTCTATTCTATTTTATCTTGTATTTATGCTTAATGTTATTCTATAATTAATTGGAGAAAAGAATTAAAAGTAGCAGAGAACTGATTTATAACCCCCTCTCAGTTATCTCTTGGGACTATTCCTAACACATTGATGTGACATTATACACCATCATACAAAGTATATTTGTTGTTAATATTCTACCATGCAGAGCTAACCAAGTGAACATACATAACTTAGGTAGGTACACTTTATTCCAAAAAATATCTATAGGCAAGTTAGTAGTTTCATAACCTTTCTTATTATACAACCATCTATACCTATCTTTAGAGTTATATTCTCCTATTTTCGCTGGATTCCATATCACCTTATCCTTATAGTTACTAGGGTTTATGTGTCTCTTTCTAAGAATATTCATCAATTTATTAAAAAAATCATCAAAGATGTAGTATTTCTTACTAATATTCCATTCCCGTCCTAACACCGGATTATCAAAAGAAGATTTAATGTAATCTTCAACATATACTCCCATTGTAATGCCCACCCTAGAATCTTCCTATGTTAGACAGACAAGACTATTGCTTTGACACTTTGGGTTTTATGACGGACTATGATTATTATTTAGTTAGCATTTTATGAGATATTTGAGCATATATAA
>MU227293.1:1211536-1229000 GCA_018584345.1 Thuja plicata
ATATATATATATCCTTATAGCAATATAATATACATTATTGAAACAAAAATGGGAATGAATTTTCCTTCTCAAAATAATACTTTCAATTTCAATTCCAATTTTAAATTCCAATTCCAGGTCTAAGAAGGAATTGTGGAATGCTCAAAATTAGAATTCGCATAACCCTATTCCAATTTTTAATTTTGGAACCAAACAGGGAATTAAACTTTTTGGGAATTCAGAAATGCCAATTCCCATTCAATTCCAATTCCACCCCTCAACCAAACAGACCCTTAAGGTCACCTCTAATTCTAGAATTTGTTATGGATCTACCCAATGCTTCAGCCAGAATAATGAAAAGGAATTGGGAAATAGGATCCTCTTGCCTAATTCCTTCTGAGATTTCAATGAAACCTTCGGGATTACCATTAACTCCAATCAACCATATCATATGATTTTTTAATATCCTATTTTAAAATCATATTGGGATCTTTATTACTTTAGACAATATAAATTTCTTCTTGAGCGATAATTTCTCCATCTAGGATAGATCTACTGGTGTACACACCTAAATTTGGTCAGGTGTATTTCAATCAATCAAAAGACAATTTTATCAAATCAAATGGACTTATTCAATCAAAAGGGACTAAATTACATCCAATCAAAGGATCAATTAATAAATATATCAATTAATGAAATCTAAGCCTAAAAGGGATAAATAAAAACTATATAATTGATTTAATCAATTAATTGTATAGTTTAAATAAAAAATCAAAATCAACACATTCCTTACATGACTAATTTAATTAATTAAGGGCCCGTTTGGTGTATGGAATTAATTTATCCAGAATGGGCCTATTCTAGAATAAGGACCTATTCTCAAATTAATTAATCCTGCAAACGAACGTTGGAATAAGGCTTGGACTTGTTTGGTGCACCTAGAAGATGACTGGGAATTAATATTTTCTGCATTTGGATCCCATAATGTGGAATTGGAATAAGGATTATTTTTCATTTTTTTTAAATTAATTTCAACAATATATATTTTTAACTTATTAAAAATTTATAATTAAATTAAAAAAAAAAAATTAAAATAAAAGTAAAATAAAATAAAATAAAATAAATAAATAAAATATTTCTTACAAATTTTAATTTTCAAACTTATAATTTTTTTGTTGATTTTTAATTAAAATATATATGTATTTTTAACTTATATATTTTTAAATTAAAATATGTATTATTAACTTAAAAAAATAAGAATAATAAAAAAAAATATTTTCAAACAAATTTTAATTTTTGAACTTTTATTTCCTAGAAAACCTGAAGAACCATTCACGCACGAACCCGATGACTTATACATTTTGTTGTAATTTTGAATCCATGAATAGCTTATTTCGAATCCATGAATAGCTTATTCTAGAATAAAAAATGAATTCCAGGTTGTTTTTGAATTAATTAATCCAAGCATTGGCCCAAAAAATAGGGATTAAGTTTCTAATTCGAGAATTCTAAAAATGGCCACAAATGACAAATTACTTTATTCTCGCATTAAATAATGATTATTCCAAGTTAATACTAGGAACCAAACGGGCCCTAATTGAATTGATTAAATCCTTATTTCTTTCAACAAAAGGGACAAGAATTTGAATAGCCAATGAGAATCAAGGATTGAAAGCACACGGATCACTCCAAACTTTGCAATCTTGATCACTCATTTTAATCTTTAAAATCCTCACCACTCAATTTGTCTTTGTCCCAACCTTTGAGACCACCATTTAAATGGTCTCCTCATTTGAAACCATTTGAAAGCCTTCAACTCAACCAAGATTTGATCATGATCAACTTAATTCTACCCCGTACCCTTGGGAAATCCTATAAATACCAAGAATTTTGAGAGCATTATTAATCCTAGACATTCATTAGCAATTGCCTACACTATAGAGAATTTCATTGAGATCATACCAATTTGAGAGCATAATTTGAACAATTGAGAGTGTAATTGAATGAATTGCATTGCAATTTGAAGAGTTGAGAACTAGATTAGGCATCATCATACATCAATCTCATTCTAGGACTATCACTAATAGAGATTAAGGCTAAGAGCTTCAATAGCAGGCTTAGTTAGAGAGCCATGGAATGCTAAATGTTATCTTGTCAATTCTTTGAATTAAATTATACTTTTATTTCCATAGAATTGATAGATTGCACCTTAATTTCATGAAGGTATAGTTCATATATACACAAACGATGCCCACCATGGGGATTTAGGCCTCTAATCTCCATTTTTCAACCATTTTTGCATATTTTGTATCTTTTATTGTCTATTTTGCAGGTTGCAGGCAAAGGGACATGTATGAGATAAATATTTACACCTACAAACAACAAAGTCGTGCATAAAAGTAATTTATTCACCGCATCTAGAATATCAAAGCAACGCCTATCAGACAAATCTTCATAGGTACAGATAGTGAAATCATGCCTGAAACCTTTTCAAATGCCGCATGCAATCTTTTCTGTTTCACATTTTCTGTTTCTGTTCACGCCTTTGCCTATTATTTTACACCTGTCAATGCTTAAAGTACATGTAGTAACTTGTCAAATAATTCTTACAGTACTTTAAAGTTGCACATAGACATCAGTAAAGCATTGCGTACAAGCTGTTAAATGATGCGTACACCTCTTTGTATTTTTCAAGTTGTAGATTATTAAAATCTGACAATTGACATTCTTTGTTTTCTATTTTTGTAGATGAACAGGCATCCTAAGGTCTAGAAACCATAACAAAGGATAAAAAGGGAGAATAAAGAGGTAAGTATCTTGAAAAAAAATGCAAAGGAAACCTTTAATGCCATTATTTTGGAAAGTTTAGAAAAAGAAGAAGCATTATATGAACATTTTGTCAAAGTTAGTCATGCTTATAAATGAAAGTTTCCAACTTTAAATTGATTGCATTCCTTAAGTTCCTTAAACATCATTTCTTGTAAAATTTGAAAAGGAGCTTGAATTTTTTGTCAATTTGGTTTTACTTTTCTTCGCTTTGTTGGCTTTTTTGACTAACTTGTTGGAGGAGACGAAGAGGGAATGATCACCACTAGGTGAGTAAAATAAAAAAAGGAAACAAAATACTAAAAAATGCGCCTAGCCTTTGCTAGCTCCGAAAGAGGTATTTTTAAACAAGCTTGCATTTTCTTAGACTGTGGCATTCTTTTCTAAATTAACTTAATAGGGCAAGCGTATTATTGTTCACTCAAGGAAAACATTAGGTATATGCTCTCAACTTTTTGAATTTGATCAAAAAGCCAAAAGTGTTGGATTTGAGTGATAGAAAGAAATGTGGTAATGAACCAAACATTTCGTTTCTAAAAACCTCCTTGTTAAGAGGTTCAAAATTTACAATTTGTGTTTGAAGTGTTTGGAATTAAGAAAACTAGTAGGGATATGCTCTTCACTCTTTGAGTGAATCAAATTCCCCAACCTGCTTGACTTAGCTCATTATTGTTTTCCAAATAAACATGATAGAGCTTTAGAGGGCCTGCATCCTGAGAATAGCCTTACAAGGATGGTGAGAGGGAACAACCCAAGTGGGAGACAATCACTTTATCCATGATAACATCTGACCAACTATAATATAAATGCATTCATCCTCAAAAGGATTGTGTGACAAGTAAGTGCTAAAAATCTTTACCTCCTCTAGTAGTCCTTCAGGATTGCACAAAAATGTTTTCTTATGCGTTTGGGAGGCTCTTGTAATGAGGTTACAAGAGAATTTACATTTTTTTGAATGGATTTACACTTACAAACCTTGTTAATTAATAATCCTACCTTGTAAAGCCATGATTAAGAGCCAAATTTGACTTTAGGTAGCTTTCTTGGAAGAATTTCTTGTTTAGACATGCTATAACGTCTGAGAAAATTCACTTTGTGTTGTTTAGGGTATAGAAACAATTTTTTCTATGTGTTGTGGTTGTTTCTAAATTTTCAAACTAGAATCATCCTGGACATCTGATCACAAACTTTAAATTGTTAAAATTCATCAAAACATAGTGATAGATAAACTTTACCTGGTTAAGTGATGCGTACAATTGTTCTTTTGATGTGTGTAAGCATTTATGTGCTTCCTACAACAACTAAAGAGGCGCGTACCATACTTTATCTTGCACATATTCACTCTCCAAGTATCGCGTACAATAGTGAAGTGCCACGTGCTAACAGTTAAACACTGCATGCTATATCCTAAATTTGTGCATAACAGCTTTCTAGTAAGCGCATAAGCAATAGTAAAGTCTCATGTACCATCAAGCGAAGTCACGCGTATAGATTGAGATAGAGAAATATGGGGCATTTCCCGAGGGTTTGAAAAAAATTGAATTACATATTTGGATACCCATTTGGACATTCTACATATTCATAACATTACATTGATCATAATTCCTCATGTTCGAAGAATTCAAAAAATCATTTAAGGGATTCATCAAAAGGGGATTAAAGCCAATAAATTGTTGATGTATACTCATGCTAGCTTTCACCAGATCCCATTACATAAAGTCTACCTTGCTATTAGAGGACACCTATCTAAGGCAAGAGATTCCTTTTCCAAGCTACCTCTTCAAAACAAATGATCAAAACAACAAAAGAGGTAGAACCAAATAGGATGACTTTTCCTTTAGAAAATATGGATCCTGACCTCATTAACCTCGCCAAAAAGGACAACTCTAACAATAAAAATAATGGAAATGATGAGGTTAATAACAATGGGGCTAATGGAATAGGAATTGACCCTAACAACCAAGGGGTAGACAATAACAATGGAGGTAAAAATGACCCTAATGATGAAGAGGCTATTGAGGATTAAGTTAACAAAGTGGTACAAAGCCCATTCTTCATGAAGCTCGTGGAGAAATATTTGGAAAGAGATAGGAAAAAATACTTCCTAGACCTAGCACAAGCGGGGACATAACTCCCTCATAATTATGATGTCGAAAAGTTGAAACAAAAATAAGATGAGACTAACCCTATTGAGATCATGCACAAGTAATTCAAGTTATTCCAAATGAATTTGGACATCATGAAGCAAATGGGGGCTCCTAAACCCTTTTTTATTGAAGCATTGTGTCCATTTCCATTTGATAAAACCCTAATTATGGTACCATTCCCTAGTAATGTAGGTTTTCCTAAGTATGATAAATACGAAGGAACATCTGATCCCCAAGATCACCTAAGGAAATTTTGTGCATTGAGCTTGGAGTTTATGCATGAAACAACATATTTAATGAGATTATTTCCAAGAAGCGTTGGAGGAATGGTGATGGAGTGGTTTTCCAAATTACCCTTTGGTATTCACACTTTTGAAGAATTGGATTCCAAAATTGTGACATAATACTCTTATAATATTAAACATGAAGTCACACTGATCAATTTATGCAACCCCAAATAACATGAGGGAGAAGGATTCTTTCTTTTCCTATGAATAGGGAGAGTGTTATTTGATATACACCCTTGAAGCATTCCCAAAAAGGAATATATGGACATCCTCATCAATAGCTTGAATACTCAAATGAACTATCAGTTGAGGTTACAATGCCTGCGTTATTTCCAAGACTTAATTAAGAATGGAGTTACTACGGAGGAAGTATTATTGAAAAGTGGAGAACTCAAACTCTACACGGATAAAAAGAATACCAATAATAATATTTTCAACAACAAAAATAATATGGCTCCTCCTAAAAACAACCGGTTTTGGATGAAGAATAATAAGGGTGTGGTTAATGATGGAGTTGTAGAAGCAACCAACTTAAAGGCCACTTTATTTAATCTCACGAGAGGATCCAATCAAGATAATAATGTAAATCAAGCGCCCAAAGTTCCCTTCAACAATAAAAACAACAACAAATTTGGGAACAATCAAGAGGCTAACAAACCTAAACCCTTCTTTGCTCCATCTCTTAGAAGGAAGTTCACACTCTTGGGTGAACCACTTGAAAATGCATTGAGAACCCTCATTGTGAATAAGATTATTGACTTACCTAGGGCTCAACCTTATCAACCATAAGTGAAACCCTCATGGTCGACTGAGTCAAGTCATTGTGAATGTCATAAAAATTAAGGACATATGACAAATGATTGCATGCGCTTGAAACATGTGGTACAAGACCTTATTGATAATGGTGTGATTAAAGTGGAGGGACCTCAAAACAATAAATATCACACAACATTCAAAACCCATTTCTTTCAAGCATGAGAAAGGAGAGTCTTCAAATGCTAACAACATTGGAAATAATTCAAGAGGTAATACCAAAGTCAAATTTACCCACAGTTATGATAATACTATTAATGCCCTATCCGGACATGATAATACTATCAATGTTGTGGTGATAAAGGAACAACCTAACAAAGAGACCTCTATTGTTGTTACTAGGGGCAAGAAACAAGAATTACCCTACAAGGAAGTGCCCCTAGAAATTTTGGTCCTACACAAGCAATCACTTTAGCGAAACAAGAATCTTCTTGGGCAAGGCCTTATAGTCCTATGGATTAACTAAAAAAGACTCCAACTCAAATTTCCATTTTGGAGCTATTGAAACTTTCTCCCTATAATAAAGAAATCTTGGAGAAATCTCTTGTGTAAACTACCATTCCTGAAAATTTGGAAGAAGAAAGATTTTCAAACATGGTGGGTCGTCTCATAGCACCTCATTTATTATCATTTTATGAGAAAGATGACATGTCCATTGTAACCACATGGATTTGTTCTTCTCTCACCATAGACCCTATTTTCCCTAAATATTATCATACCCCACATTATGTCCAGACAACTCTTCAATTGACTGACATAATTCATTCGAATCAGATTTAATTTCCTAAGTGATCTAATCACTAATTTACATTAATCACTTTAGCCAATCCAATCAAATCAATTCAATTCAATCAATTCAAATCAATAACCTAGCTAAGGTAATTAATTTAAAGGGAATTAATGAAATCCTAATCATATCTCATCACTTGCAAAATAAATCCCCTAGCCTAAAATTGATTCAATTTGGCTACAGTCCTAATTAATTATTACAAAGCAATCAAAATCTTAAATGATTAATTAAATTACTATTATTGAGTGAATATGTTATTACAACAATTCATTTCATTAATATTCCCTCTAACCTAACCAATCTCAACTATCCAACCATGAGTTCAAACTCATCCCAACCCCTTCTCAAATACTAATTCTTCTTAATTAGCTAATTAACCCTCATTAGATAATCCCCCTCCACTCATTCTCTCTTCTCCCATCTCTATCTCCTTAATCACCTATCTTAATCCTTAATCCTAATCCTAAGCTACCCTAAGCTTGTCACATTCCTAAATCTTTCATTAGGAATTCAACCCTCCTCCTAAAGTCAAAGTTATCAAGCTTGACCTTAAACCCTCACCCATACCTCATTAATGGTTTCATAAATGAAGCATTAATGGCTCTTACACATTCTCTTCCACACTCCTCATTAATGAGTCTTATACCCTCATTAATGGCATCTCTTCTAGAGTCTTCTCCTCTTCGTCCATTTCTTCTATAAATTGGATGGATTTTGAGCTCTAATGGACCTTAATTTTAGAAGCCCTTGCTCTTTCCCTTAACTTTGGAGTCTTTTATTTTGTTGATTTTTGTAATGCTCCTAATTTTGAAGAGTTGAAAGCATTGTTATGCTACTCATTTTCATATAGATTTATATTGCATCATAGTTTTGATACCTTGTATTGTTATAATCTTCATTTCTAGAGCTAGGATGCATGCATCTTAAGCATATTTCTTATGATTTTGGTTATATTTAGGCTTTATAGTTTCATTTGAATCATCCATTCTTAAGTTATATTTGTCACTGGAATATGCATAATCTGAGGGCTATTATGTCATTTTTCATACTCCTAGATAGGAAGCAATAGATTGATTTTGGTGATTGCTATGCTTGCTAACCCCTTGTTTTCAGTAATGCAATGATCTATTGAAGTTTTGTGTCTCTCTTAACAGGTACAAAAAATCACACACACATCTCTGGCACCCATCGTGGGGCAAGATTGCTTGAAATTTCCACAAAATTCTACTCTCTGCCCTTGACATTTTCAAAATTTGTAGACAATTTATCATTTCTAGGAGAAACTTATAAGATGGATCACATAAGCTGGATATCTTGTGTTTGCTCATTTTAAAAGATTCTTACTAAGCTCCTAGCAACTTCATACTGACTTTTGGACGACAACCAAGTTTAGAATCAGTATTATCAATCTTTGGACGACAACCAAGTTCAAAATTGGTATCTTTAAGATCTTTTATTGATCTTTTGATGACAACCAAGTTCAAAATCAATACTATCAGTTTAGTTTGATCAAGTGTGAGACTGATCTCATTAGGCCTTTCGCTCGATCATGAGCGAAATTCTCAATCTTTCTGAAGTCAACATCAAAAAATTTCTTTGAATCAATGTGCTGCTCGCACATCAATTCAAAGAGGGGAAAATGTAACCACCTGGATTTGGTCTACTCTGACCATAGACCCTATTTTCCCTGAATGTGATCATACCCCCAATTATGTCTAGACAACTCTTCAATCAACTAGCATAATTCATTCGAATCAGATTTAGTTTCCTAAGTGATCTAATCACTTTATCCAATCCCATAAAATTAATTCAATTCAATCAATTCAAATCAATAACCTGGCTAAGGTAATTAATTTAAAGGAAATTAATGAAATCCTAATCATATCTCATCACTTGCAAAATCAACCCCCTAGCCTAAAATTGGTTCAATTTGGCTATAGTCCTAATGAATTATTACAAAGAAATAAAAAATTTAAATGATAAATTAAATTCCTATTATTGAGTGAATATGTTATTACAACAATTCATTTCATTAATATTCCCTCTAACCTAACCAATCTCAACTATCCAACCATGAGTTCAAACTCATCCCAACCCCTTCTCACATACCAATTCTTCTTAATTATCTAATTAACCCTACTTAGCTAATCCCCCCTCCACTCATTCTCTCTTGTCCCATCTCTATCTCCTTAATCACCTGTCTTAAGTGTTAATCCTAAGCCTAAGCTACCCTTAAGATTGTCACATTCCTAAATATGTGATTAGGAATTCAACCCTCCCCCTAAATTCAAAGTTATCAAGCTTGACCTTAAACCCTCACCCATGCTTCTTAAACCCTCACCCATACCTCATTAATGCTTTAATAAACGAAGCATTAATGGATCTTACACATTCTCTCCCATAGTCCTCATTAATGAGTCTTACACCCTCATTAATGGCATCCCTTCTAGAGTCTTCTCTTCTTCCTCCATTTCTTCTATAAATTGGATGGATTTTGAGCTCAAATGGCCCTTAGTTTTATTTTGTTGATTGTGGTAATGCTCATAATTTTGAAGAATTGAAAGCATTGTTATGCTACTCATTTTCATATAGATTTATATTTCATCATAGTTTTGATAACTTGTAATGTTATAATCTTCATTTCTAGAGATAGGATACATGTTTCTTAAGCATATTTCTTATGATTTTAGTTATATTTAAGCTTTATATTTTCATTTGAATCTTCCACTCTTAAGTTTTATTTGTCACTGGAATATGCATAATCTGAGGGCTATTATGTCATTTTTCATACTCCTCCTAGATAGGAAGTAATAGATAATTTTGGTGATTGCTATGTTTGCTAACCCCTTGTTTTCACTAATGCAATGATCTATTGAAGTGTTGTGTCTCTCTTAACAGTTACAAAAATCACACACACATCTCTGGCGCCCACCGTGAGGAAAGATTGCTCAAAATTTCACAAAATTCTGCTCTTTGCCCTTGATATTTTAAAAATTTGCTGGTAGTTTATCATTTCTAGGAGCAATTTATCATTTTCGGTAAATCTTTTATCATTTCCAGGAGCAACTTATCATTTCTGATCAATATTTTATCATTTTTGGGAGTTTTAATATCGTCTGTCGTTGCATTTTTGGAAGGTAAAATTTGGCCTTAAAATCATTTCTGGTAGCTTATTTTTCATTTTTGGTACGTGTTATTGTGTTGCGTAAAAGGCTTATCATTTTGGGTGAAGATTATCATTTGGGGTCAAACTTTTATCATTTTTGGGTTTTATCATTTTAGGTCTCTAAAACATTATTTGGCGTCCAAAGAGAAAAAATACAAAGTTCTGTCATTCACAAATTTGATTTCTAACTTGCTAACGTGGTTGTTTTCGTGATTGTGATCCTATTTGTAGCAGCCTAACTTGTGTTTGCAGATTGCTGTCAGAGCTAAGAGAGAGAAAATAGGATACTAACTTGTGGTTTTATAGATTGCTGATCCCTTATCTTGACTTCTATTATTTTTTATAATGCTTTCAAAACCAACGACATTTTCTAATCTTCTACTAAACTGACTAGAGGAATATGCTCTTTTCCTTTTAAGGAAAATCAGAAAATCACAAATTATTTTTTGAGTTGAAAGGAATTTGGAGGGGATTGAACAAGGCAAAAAAAACTAAATTTCTTTTGGATCAGTAAATGAACAACTCAAAGCACTAAATTTGTGGGATAATTGAACAAACTCATTATTTAATTGGAAATCAGAAATTGAACAAGCTACTCATCTAAAATTGGGGAAATTGAAAAACATAAATTTACTTTCAAGCATTATGTTTTCCCTAAAGTGGGAACATCTTAAATCGAGCACAACATTGCTTGAGGGAATGAGCTATTTGATTGACTCTATTTTGGGAGAAAATGGCATGGATTAGGAGAGTATGCTCTTCTTCTTCGGAGGAATCAGAAATCTAGACTTCCTACGCTTGCCAATCCTTTGTACACTTATTTAATAGTAGAGGGTTTGCTGGTTGAGGAAAAAAATCCCAGGAACAACCCAAGTGAGGACAGGTTTTACGCCAACCCTTCCAACCCACTATAAATAATTTCTTCCTCGTAGGCCAAAGCCTCCGAAGATGGAGCCGATTTTGTGCTTGGAATTTTTACATCATTCCTTGAACATGCTTGGGTATGTGTAGAGTGGAGATGCTTGAATCTTTCTTGCAAGACTACACATATTTGAGTACTCATAGGGCTATACGCCTCAATTTTTCCTTGTGCAATTCTATGGGAGACCGTTTTGAATGGATTGCCCCAACATAAACAACAAACTTTGTAGACAAATTACTTGATTCATGCCTGAAAGGGTGATAATACTTGTGCAAGGCAAAAAGTAATTTCCCCAAGACACTCGTCATATCATGCCCTCACTTGCATTTAGAGTTTGCTAATACAACATCATGACTGGAGCCATTACGTTCTTGCTGATGGCTGTATTCTGATTAGCATTTGAGTGTGTACCTAAGTCAACAAGCAAGGATTTTCATCCTCCACCTAGAAAATAGGGCATAAGGATGTGTTTGTTCATCCTTTAACAATGCAACAATGCTTGATGTAACTGGAAATCATTAAAAAGATAACACCTTCAAACAAGAAACAAAATCCAATCCTTGGTCTACAGGTATTTTTCACTCACTGGAAAGATGCAAACACACCCTATTATCATACAAATTTATACAAACTTCAAGATATTATTGCATCGTATCTAGGAAGAAAGGTTGCATCCAGGATATCAAAGCTCACATCTGGTTAAGCAAAACCTCACATTTAGAGTGTCACATCTAGGATAGAGTGCACTTACACACTTGTTTCTTAGAAGAATTGAGTACTTTTGGATACCCTTTTGGCTCTTCAATCTAGTCCTATTGATTTTACTGGTCCATCTATCATTGTTTCACAACTTGCTTATAAGTCTACCTTGCATGTCCTTTTGGATCTTCACAAATTGGTCCTAAATTGTGTGGTCTTTGCACTCAACTAAACAAACTTGATTCTCAGCTCACTATCAGGGCATTCTAACCCTCTGACGCTGGAATCAATCACTTTGAAACATAAAACCCAAACTCACACATTTGGGGACAATTTGGAAATCCTTTTGGCACCATTCTGAGACTTTGATCAAGACAATATTATGATGGTTGAAAACACATGGGATAGATGCTATGGTCTTAATAAAAAAAAAGAGGAGATTCTCATTAAGACCCTCTCTAAGAAAATGCAAGCTGTGAAATCTGAAATTCAAGACTTAAAAGAGGAAAAAGATACCTCATCAAATGGGTCTTCACTAAGATCAATCTTTCCTATTCTCTGCGATCAGAAACACACGTCTTCACATTCTTCAAAAAAGGAGAAACCTACTCTTGGTAATCCTATCTTTGATCAAGAGATTATTTCACAGGATCATGTTAATCCTATCTTTGATCAATGTCCTCATAATCTTGAATCCAACATCTCTTTGGAGAGTTCAAGTGGATCTACATGTACAAGGGATAGAGCATTTACTCCTTTGAGACAATCTTATACAACAATGCTAGCAGAGATTCTTGAAAACAATCTTATCACATTGCCTCAAACCACCTCATGTGGAATGTCATTTGTGAGTACCCACTGTGCCTATCATAAAAATAATGAGCATAAAACTTCACATTGCATGGAGTTAAAACATAAAATCCAAGATCTAATTGATGATGTCATAATCAAAGTTGAAGATACAAATCCCAAGCATGATCAAAATCATGAACCTATGTCTAGAAATGAGCTACATGCTACTTCTACTTCTTCTGCTATTCCTCCATCTGACAAAGCTTCAAGGATATCCAAATATCCTCCATCACACAAAGATCCTAATTCTTTTCATGATAATTATGTCTACCCTCAAGGGATGCCTTTAAAATAAATCCAAGCTAATCTATATCTTGTAGCAAGTACATTCCATGCTCCTAAGATCAAAGGCTCTAAGCTTTCATGTACTTCAAAGCCTATTTTGGATAATTCCCCAGCAATCTTTCAAGAATCCCTCATGAATATTAAAACTCCTATCTTTTCCTCTGGAATGGACCCATGTCAAGAGAATGAAAAAAAGAACAAAAAAACAAGTCTTACTAATGATCAAGATCAAGGCATTATCCTATCCCCTCCAACATTTGACGAAGATCCCATATCCCTACAATCTGAAGATGATCCCCTCGTATCTTTTCATTTCTTCCAAGAAGATACCCTTCCTTCTCAAGAGCTACATAGCCCTCCATCTCCAAAGCAAGATCCAGATATTGAAAATCCTATTGAAAAACAAGAGCAAGGTACTCTTCCTACATTATACAAAGACCCTTGTCAAGATCAACATGTTCCATCATATCTTTCATATAAACCTCCATATCCACATCAAAAAGACATTATTCCTCCAAATCCCTTACATGACAATAAATTTCCTCAAGCATCAAGGGTTCTAGTTAAAATGGCTCCTATCAAAGTTACACATGAGCCTATCAGTATGAAGATAAAATTTGAAAAAAAAGATCCTTGGCTGGGAAGCTCCCTCTAAAGATGTTGATACTCCTTTCACACCTTATATGCCTCCATTTGCAGGCAAGAATCAACCTTCTCCATCTTCCAAATCTATCCTTGGTCTATATGTTCAAAAGCAGAAAGCTTCAAACTTTCCATATATATTGGGTCCACATATCCCTCCATCCACTTACCGTATCTCCCATTAAGATCAACAAAAATATGCATCTTTGAAACCTCCATATCAACACATCCATATGAACCATCCATATCGGTCTTATTCATCCACACATCCCAAGTCTTTTGGAAGCAATTTGGATGTCAAACAAAGAAATCAAAAATTCAAGAATCCACTTACATATGAAGATCACTATGTCCAATCTAATCGACATGTGAATACAAAGAAAAAGGAAACATTCAAGAGACCACAAAGGTCCACGGAGAAGAACATAATATCAAAGAAAATATGGGTTCCTAAATCCATCATGGCAGAAGTACATGTTCCAACACTAAGCAAAGAATAATATCAAAGAAAATATGGGTTCCTAAATACATCATGGAAGAATTACGTTCTAAATCATCCAAAAGAAAAGGAAAATCAAAAGTTATGTGGATTCCCAAATGTCTCTTGAAAGTCTTGAACAAAAAGGAAAAATTAGAATTGGCATCAAAGCTTCCAAAGGCTTCCACTTCATCTTCTTTCACACATTGTCCATCTTCTAACTCTATTTTGAGTCTTCATGTCCAAAAGTCCATTACCTTGAATACTTCCTCCATCTTGGGTCCTTGTGTATCAAGATCCCTATCCATTCATACATCAAAAAATCAATCCATACACTACCCTTCAAAGAGTGTATTGATGTTGATCTTATCACCTACTATCCTTCCATATTGGTTCCTTACATTCCTTCTTTTTCTCTCATCCAGTCCATTGCATAAAATATTGGCTTCCATCTTCCTTATCCTCCATTTGATCACCCTATCAACATCTTTGAGCATACTTTCAGTTTTCTTGGCCTATCATAGAACATCTTCCAAAAGAGAACTATCCCAAGAAAAATATGCATAGGTTCCTCCTTGAAATCCAAAAAAAAAAGAAAAAAAGAAAAAAGTGTCTGGGTGAAAATCTGGTAAAAAGGCGCCTTGGTAGCAAAAGTAAAAAGAAAAAGATTCATCCTATGGTGAAAACCACTTCTTGTGGTGCCTTGGATAAGTACTGTGATGAAAAACTGGCAAACAGACGTTACACGTAATTCCTCCTACTTGCACTCTTCACTTGGGGGCAAGTTCCTTCCATCACCTCTTCCATCCATTTTCCGTTCAGTGATCTTGAAAAAGTTGAGCCTATCCATGAACAAATTGCATGTTGACATCTATAATCTTGCTCACTTTCTCTTATCCATTGCACATTATCGTGATCTTGCTTATTCCAACCCAAAACTCACCACACCATGCCTTATCTTGATGATGTTGTCCTATCAGTTGACCCCCTAGTCTTGATCATAAGGAAAGAACAAAATAAAATGAAAAAAAAGTTCTAAAGAACTCTCTTGATATGTCCACTATTTTGGGACTACATGATATCCTACATACTTTTCATGACATTGGGTCCTTATCCTATCTGGCATTTAGCACCATTGTATCAGCCTAGATTGCTATATTATTTTTCCCTAAGCTTGGGTAATCTTGAGGAGACTCTCCTTGAGGGTGACATTCACCCACTTCATCCACTTTTTCCGCTCCACTTCTGATCTATCAATCCATCTGTAACACACTACATCTTTCTATACATTGGGGGCACACAAATGAGATCATGCTTGAGAATTGGTAATCTTTTACAAATTTTCTACACATTGGCAAGCATGTGTCACTTATATTTTGTGCTCTATCTATCAATACACTGGCAATGCTAAAACTTCATGCTTGAACCTGTGTTAAATGTTGACTTTGTTTCCTTACGAATATCTCATCCTCGCTTGGGATTTGTCTGCATTTTTGTCTTAGTGAACAAGTCATTTCACACTGGGGGCATTTCTGCTAGCATGCTAAGTTCCGTCTGCTAGGTCATCAAAGGATATTTTGTCTCATGACACAATGATACTAGAAACTTGCACCTAAACTATCACTTTCATGAAACAAGGGTGTATCTTCATGAACCACCTATCTGGCACAAACATTGCACTAACATGAATGGTGTCCCTACGACCTACATTGGATTAAAAACTGGAAGAAATTTATACACAGACATGGAACAGATATTTGCTTGAATTCCAGATTTTTGATTGGTGAATCTATACTGCGCTTGAAAAAAGAATCAATAGTATTTCTTAATAGTACATAAACACAGTTTGATCTTGGTTTGATTATGACTCTTTTATGTTTTTGTATAGTCAGAAAATGGAAGCACTTCCATAGGAGACTGGTTTAGCCTTCTGAGGGAGTGGTTTGGGGTCATGAAAAGAACCTCTAAATGGGTTCCTAATCTTGACATGGCTTCCCCCCTGACCTAACTTTCTAACCTCCATTTCCTGACCTAAATTCTGCATTCTGGGTCTCTGACCTGTGATCCTGGGATCTAGGGACAGGTTTGACCTCCTAGGACAGGGTTGACCTGGGCCCTGCCCTAGGATAGGGTCAACCTCATCCCTGTCCTAGGATAGGGCTGACCTCGACCCTGTCCCAGGGTCCAAATCCTGGGAACTTTTCATTTTTGGAATGTCAGTCTTCACAAAAAGTCTATTCCCACTTCTGGGTCGGCTATTTCGGGTTCCGAATCGGTTGATTCCTACATTATATTTAATATAGGTCCTCTCCTAGGGGTAAGCACTTAAATTATTATTTAATTATCCTATCTAGGCCTCCTTAGAAGATTTTGCCCTAGTTTCATATAAAAGGGAGCTTTCTCCTCTCATTTTCTCTAACCCCGATCGAGCAATTGAAGTCTTCTAATCAAGCATCAAGCATCCTTATGAAGTGAAGTCCAAGAAAGAAATTAAGCAAGATTTGAAGCAAGCATCCATCATTCTCAAGTATCCATTTGCATGAAGGAGATCCATTGGAGGCCATTGAAGGATTCAAGCCAAAAAAGTGCCCTTTTGATGATCTCTCCATCCATCTTCTTCCAAAGCCCTTGTCAAGTTCAAGAATCCATTCAAGACTTGGTGTTGGAGATCTAAAAGAAAGAGATTGAAGATATCCTTCCATTCTAGATTCCATGTTTTGAAGCATACTTGTGGATCCACGTATTCGAATCCACCACAAGGAAATTACAAGCAAGGTGAATTTGAGTTTTTCTTTGTTATTCTTTATGCAATTATCAATTACATGTATTAAGGTTAATTCCAAAACTGGGGTTTGACCAAGGCAAACCCCTTTCCGCCAACAAACAAACATTTTTCTTGTAGGTATGAGTTTGAGACTGTAGATCCGAGGCCAGATCTGGATACCCTTTTCAGATTTCTTTCAGACTGTGCAAACAGGGACACTTTCAGAGCTGAGCAGATTGAGTTGGCAAAAGTGGTATAGGGTCAACCTTTTTCATAAGACGACATCAGAACAGAAAAATATTTATGGGTTTTGTCCATCTCTGTGTTCCAGTTCGGTATCAATTATCAGCATCTCCAGAAACAATCTATAGATCTCAGAAAACAACAATCTTTGATCTGCCATTTTCTAAGGTTGGTACTTTCTCCGATTCTTTTCAATTACTGTCATTAATCATATTAATCAATCAATTTACCAAATTTAAGATCCCCTTTCTTGTTCTCTTTCCAAATAGTGGATTCACTTGTGCATTAACCCTTCTACTTGGGTTGATCAAATTGGATCTTCTATTTGTGTATTTGAGGGTGAAAGAAGGGAGCATCTTATCTACCCTTAATCACAATCACAATTGCAATATACAATCAATATCAAACTCAATTAAGTGTAAGATGTGAAGTGGGGTTAAGGATATCAACACAAATAACAATTAACAATTCAAACCCCCCCTTAACCAAAACTTTTTCATCTTTACATTTTGGTGAACCCGCGATAGACAACTCTTTCTTTTTTGGTGTTAGATTTGCATTGTGTATGTTA
>MU227293.1:1232809-1254817 GCA_018584345.1 Thuja plicata
GCATACACTCTACTCACTTTTTGCACACACACACATTCAAAATAGTTTTCAAAATATTTAAAACTTTTTCCCTTTATGGATTAAAAGAAACTAATCCTTAAAGCATGGTATTTAAAACTTTTTCCCTGTATCGATTAAAAGAAACTAATCCTTAAAGCATGGTAGTTAAAAAAATTTCCCTTTATGGATTAAAAGAAACTAATCTTTAAAGCATGGTATTTAAAACTTTTTCCCTTTATGGATTAAAAGAAACTAATCCTTAAAGCATGGACATATTTTTACATTTTTTTTAGGATCTCTTGATCCCTCTAGTTTAAATTTACACGGATCTCTTGATCCCGCCAGTTTTCAATTTACAAATACTTTGATCCCTTTAAGAATGGATCTCCTTGATGGGTTGACTAGTGAGTAGCCACATTCACTAGGCGGTTCAAATCCATCTTTCTAGTTACACCTTTGTGTGGTTCACAATGGGACATAAGTTCTCATTGGGCGAGACAATCAAACTCTCTTTTTCTCCTTTCTTAACTAAGTGATGTCTCTCTTATCAGGATCTTAAGGATGATAAGGAATCAAGTCCCTTGGGGGATTGAGGGTTTCTTTATCCCTTTTGATTTTAATAAGATTTTCTTTTCTTTATGTTCTCCTTTACCAAGAGTTTGTGTTGAACTCATACTCTTGCTAAAGTGGGGGCTAAATGTATAGTCAGAAAATGGAAGCACTTTCATAGGAGAATAGTTTATCCTTTTGAGTGAGTGGTTTGGGGTCATGACAAGTTCCTCTAAATGGGTTCCTAATCTTGACATGGCTTCCCCCCTGACCTGCTTTTCTAACCTCCATTTCCTGACCTAAATTCTGCATTCTAGGTCTCTGACCTGTGATCCTAGGATCTGGGGACAGGGTCAACCTCCTAGGATAGGGTCGACCTCAGCCCTGCCCTATGAAAAGGTTGACCTTGGCCCTATCCTATGATAGGGCCGAACTTGACCCTGTCCCAGGGTCCAAATCCTGGGAACTTTTGGTTTCTGGGATGTCGGTCTTCACAAAAAAGTCTATTCCCGCTTCTGGGTCGACTGTTTTAGGTTCCGAATCGGTTGATTCCTAAATTATATTTAATATAGGTCCTCTCCTAGGTGTAAAAGCTTAAATGATGATTTAATTACCCTATGTAGGCCTCCTTAGAAGATTGTGCCCTAGTTTTATATAAAAGGGAGCTTTCTCCTCTCATTTTCTCTAACCACGATCAAGCAATTGAAGTCTTCTAATCAAGCATTAAGCATCCTTATGAAGTGAAGTCCAAGCATGAAATTAAGAAAGATTTGAAGCAAGCATCCATCATTCTCAAGTATCCATTTTCATGAAGGAGATCCATTGGAGGCCATTGAAGGATTCAAGCCAAAAAAGTGCCCTTTTGGTGATCTATCCATCCATCTTCTTCCAAAGCCCTTGTCAAGTTCAAGAATCCATTCAAGACTTGGTGTTGGAGATCTACAAGAAAGAGATTGAAGACATCCTTCCATTCTACATTCCATGTTTTGAAGCATACTTGTGGATCCACGGATTTGAATCTCCCACAAGGACATTACAAGCAAGGTGAATTTGAGTTTTGCTTTGTTATTCTTTATGCAATTTTCAATTACATGTACAAGGTTAATTCCAAAACTGGGGTTTGACCAAGGCAAACCCCTTTCCGCCAACAAACAAACATTTTTCTTGCAGGTACAAGTTTGGGACTGTACATATGAGGCCAAATCTGAATACCCTTTTCGGATTTCTTTCAGACTGTGTGAACAGGGACACTTTCGGAGCTGAGCAGATCGAGTTGGAAAAAGTGGTACAAAGTCAACCTTTTTCATAAGATGACATCAGAATGGAAAAATATTTCTGGGTTTTTTCCATCTCTATGTTCCGGTTCGGTATCAACTATCAGCATCTCTAGAAATGGTCTACAGATCTCAGAAAATAGAAATATTTGATCTGCCATTTTGTAAGGTTGGTACTTTCTCCTATTATTTTCAATTACTGTCATTAATCATAGTAATCAATCACTTTATAGAATTTAAGATCCCCTTTCTTTTTCTCTTTCCAAATAGTGGATTCACTTGTGCATTAACCCTTCTACTTGGGTTGATCAAATTGGATCTCCTATTTGTGTACTTGAGGGTGAAAGAAGGGAGCATCTTATCTTCCCTTAATTACAATCAAAATTGCAATATAAAATCAATATCCAACTCAATTAAGTGTAAGATTTGAAGTGGGGTTAAGGTAATCAACACAAATAACAATTAACAATTAAACCCCCCCCCTTAACCAAAACTTTTTCATCTTTACAGTTTCGATGATGCTTTAACTAGGGGCAGCTAAGTAGTCATGAGTTTTCTTTGATTGATTCACAATTGATAGTGGTTATGTCTTCCGAGTTACTCCATGACATCTGCACAAAGACAAAGAGTCACAAGGATAGGGGGCATAACATTTTCTTGGTTTTCTATATATGGTGACTGTTCCAAATGATCCTATAAATTTCACCTAACTTGGATGTTTATGGTAAGAACTACCACCATGAGTGGATAGCCACATATATCTTGATCTTTGTTATGTGTAAAATACGGTGAGGTTGAAACAGCTTCCTTTTCTATTTTCTAAACTCTGATTCTCACTAAGGTATATGAAGCATAATGTACCCAAGGATATGAATTTTCAAGGTCATTGCGGGTCCAATATCTTTCCTTAAACAGATTCTGATATAGTAAAAGAAGGTGACAATTTTGTTATCTTGGCTTCTATGCCTTGATGCCTAAGTCTATTTCTAACATTCTAATAAACATAGTATTCATACTTTCATAATATTGGTGGGTATTAGTGATCGTTGTACTATCAGGTGGTATCTGTTCCAAAAGCACCCAATGATGATAAAATGCTACAATATCTACAAATCAGTGACAAGTCCTAAGAGTCTTCATATAGATACATTTAGAGCTTGCATGATTCATTTTGAAAGAACAACATAAGGATTTGAGCTCAAACTTCTTTCTATTTTTAATTCATTTGAAATCCAAGATATTTACATACCCATGCTTCCCAAAATCTTTGATCAATCGGGAATGAAATCAAACTCACTTTAAAAAAAAATGATTAACTTGGTCAAACGTGTGTTTTCTCAAAAACACACCTTCATTTCTTCACTTCTTATAAATCCATTCTTTCATTCAACCTAACTGCTCCATGCAAACTTGATACATCATTTCAATAGAGGGATTTTATTCTTCCATTGATTTCGTTCCTGAGGGGGCATGGTCACACTATTATCAATCAAATTTTTGCTCGAAACAACATTAAAAATGACTTTGTTATCAAACAAACTAGGGTCATGATAGTTTCCTTGACTAAGTCACAACTTTTGGATAGAAAGATTTGGTTCTCATCAGCTGGATATCTTATGTTTCCTCATTTTAAAATATTCTTACTAAGCTCCTAGCAACTTCATACTGACTTTTGGATGACAACCAAGTTTGGAATCAGTATTATCAATCTTTGGATGACAACCAAGTTCATAATTGGTATCTTTAATATATTTTATTGATCTTTGGATGACAACCAAGTTCAAAATCAATACTATCATTTTAGTTCAATCAAGTGCGAGACTGATCTCATCAGGAATTTCGCTCGATCATGAGCGAAATTCTCAATTTTTCTGAAATCAACATCAAAAACCTTCTTTGAATAAATGTGCTCCTCGTACATTAATTCAAATAGGGGAAAATGTAACCACCTATATTTTTTCTTCTCTGACCATAGACCCTATTTTCCCTAAATGTGATCATACCCCCAATTATCTCCAGACAACTCTTCAATCAGCTGGCATAATTCATTCGAATCAGATTTAATTTTCTAAGTGATCTAATCACTAATTTACATTAATCACTTTAGCCAATCCAATCAAATAAATTCAATTCAATCAATTCAAATCAATAACCTGGCTAAGGTAATTAATTTAAAGGGAATTAATGAAATCCTAATCATATCTCATCATTTGCAAAATCAATCCCCTAGCCTAAAATTGATTCAATTTGGCTATAGTCCTAATTAATTATTACAAAGCAATCAAAAGCTTAAATGATTAATTAAATTCCTATTATTGATTGAATATGTTATTACAACAATTCATTTCATTAATTTATTCCCTCTAACCTAACCAATCTCAACTATCCAACCACGAGTTCAAACTCATCCCAACCCCTTATCACATACTAATTCTTCTTAATTAGATAATTAACCCTAATTAGCTAATCCCCCCTCCACTCATTATCTCTCCTCCCATCTCTATCTCCTTAATCACCGGTCTTAGGCCTTAATCCTAATCCTAAGCTATCCTTAAGCTTTTCACATTCCTAAATCTGTGATTAGGAATTAAACCCCCCCCCCCTAAAGTCAAAGTTATTAAGCTTGAACTTAAACCCTCACCCATACTTATTAAACCCTCACCCATACCTCATTAATGCTTTCATAAATGAAGTATTAATGGCTCTTACACATTTTTTTCCACACTCCTCATTAATGAGTCTTACACCCTCATTAATGGCATCCCTTCTAGAGTCTTCCCCTCTTCCTTCATTTCTTCTATAAATTGGATGGATTTTTAGCTCAAATGGCCCTTAATTTTAGAAGCCCTTGCTCTTGCCCTTAACTTTGGAGTCTTTTATTTTGTTGATTGTTGTAATGCTCCTTATTTTGAAAAGTTGAAAGCATTGTTATGCTACTCATTTTCATATAGTGATATTTCATCATAGTTTTGATACCTTGTATTGCTATAATCTTCATTTGTAGAGCTAGGATGCATGTTTCTTAAGCATATTTCTTATGATTTTGGTTATATTTAGGCTTTATAGTTTCATTTGAATCTTCCATTCTTAGGTTGTATTTGTCACTGGAATATGCATAATCTGAGGTCTATTATTTCATTTTTCATACTCCTAGATAGGAAGCAATAGATTGATTTTGGTGATTGCTATGCTTGCTAACCCCTTGTTTTCACTAATGCAATGATCTATTGAAGTGGTGTGTCTTTTTTAACAGGTACAAAAATCAAACACACATCCATAAACCATCCTCAAAATCTCCAATTGCATATAGAGGTTTTTATTCAAAAACATTGTGTTAAAAGAGTCATCATTGATGGAGGAGTTGGTTTAAACATTTGTACCTTGAATCTAGTCAAAGATTTAGGGTTATCCAAGTCATCTATAGATACAAGAAACAAATTAATATAAAAAGATTATGATGAGGAAAGATCTTCTGAAGGAATGGTGGTTTTCCCATTCAATTGGGTCCAATCAAGAAAGATATCATTTATCAAGTCCTTGACATGAAAATAACTTATAATATTTTATTCAGAAGGTCATGGATTCGTGAAATGGAAGTGGTACCTTTGACCTATCATCAATGTATTAAGTTTCCATACATGGGTGAAGAAATAACTATTGGAGGAGATTAAAATCCCTTTCAATATTGAAATATGGTCAAACCTCTTCATGATTTATTTATTCTGCATTAAATGCTACGTCTACTTCAAATCCTAATAAAACTAACTTACCTACATCAACTAACGGAAAAGAGAAATTTAGTAGTGAAGGTGAAAGTTCCAATGATTATTCAATAAAATCTTCTACACCACTTTGCTAGGGTTTCATGTGTATGGCTCTCTATCTCAATTGTTTTCCTAAGTTTCCCACTTGTCACACCACATTTACTACGGGAATTCTCATTAGGGTTAATTTATAATGGCTCCGGCCAACAGTTGATGCTTTGGAAAGTCATGGCGCCTCCTCTGGACAAGCGACTGTGCAAGTTCATTCTAAAGGTCTTCCACAAGGTAACATTAATATTGTGCTTAACATGCAAGAATTTGATGCTGGTTGTGATTGGTTAAAGAAACATACCTTGATAGGGTATTTTCTGGGTCACACTCCGCCCAAAAGTATTCTCAAAGAGTGGGTCAACAAGAGTTGGAATCCTCATGGAGTCTATCTTGAAGGTGTTAAAAACCTTACTTAAGGTTTTTCACTTTTTCATTTTTCTAACCCTTCCCAAGTGGAGGCGGTCTTTAGCTATGGCCCTTGGATGGTTCAGTCCTCTTTTCTTGTTTTCCAAAAGTGGTTTTGAGACTTCACTATCTCGAATGACAAGAAAATTAGGGTTCTTGTCTGGGTTGAGTTTCTAGGTCTCCCATTGCAATGTTGACCATTTATTGAGTCTATTACCAAAACCCTTGGCAAAGTTATTATCATGGAGCATGATATATTTTTTAATGCCCATCCACAGAAGCATGTTTGTATTGAGGTCAAACTTTCCAAGGAACTCGAAGACTCTATTGAGATACAGGTCAGTACTCATACCTTTTCTCAGAAGGTGATTTATTTGAACCTGCGAAACACTTTTTATAGGTGTCAGTTGACTAAGAATAAGATTAAGGATTTCCCTTTGGTTGTTCCTCAAGTCAAGACACAACCAAAGGAAATGCATGTTAAAAATTTAGAGGTTGGGAAGAAGGAAGAATAGACTACGATTGTACGAATAGGAAAGACCTCTTTAGCTTCCAAGCAGGAAATTGCTGCTTCTAGTTCTGTTTCTTTGCTAGCTCCTTCGACTGGAGATAAATTACCTGCCGGCGAAGGGCCACCACTAGTTCCACAAATGTCAAACCCTACTTCATAGGGGAAATATCTAGCTACATGGTCTACCACCCCAGTGGTGGTGTGCACTCCACAAGATGTGTCCTCATGTGTTTCTTCACAAAAATTTTGGCGGTCTCGCAACCCTGATGTTC
The DNA here is from genome assembly GCA_018584345.1 of Thuja plicata. Classification (NCBI taxonomy): domain Eukaryota; kingdom Viridiplantae; phylum Streptophyta; class Pinopsida; order Cupressales; family Cupressaceae; genus Thuja; species Thuja plicata. The sequence continues at coordinate 1,239,636 of MU227293.1, forward strand.
ATGTGGAAGACCCAGATGAAAAGGGGCTATATGTCTCCTCTGGAGATTTACCCACCAACTTTTGTTCCATTCCAACCTTCTTGCAGAATACTTTCTTCTCTTTAGAGTATGGGGAAGATATTCAAGATTTTTTATGAATTTTTAATCCTGGAATGTTCGATTTCTGACTGACCTCTCCAGAAAGTACTATGTTCAGGATACCCATTACAAACTTTGCAGTCTGGATGTTTTGTGTATGTAGGAAGTTAAAATATCTAGTTTTTGTCTTATTTTTGCCTATTGTGTCATATGGTCAGATGACATTGTGTTTTCTTCTTAGCATGAAGATAGTAAAGACGGTGTCATTACTATTATGTCAACTCACCTTCAATCTACTATTATTGCGCATGGTTATGATCCAGTGCAGCGTGTCACTTGAATTTTCCTATCTTTCAATAATCATTCCTTTGGTATAGTTAATATTTATGCTCCCAATGATTCTCTGAAAAGATCTCAACTTTGGTGTTGGTTGGTGGATAATTTGCCTCCAACAACTTAGGTAATGTGTGGGGACTTTAATATGGTTGAGCTAACTTTTGACAAGGAAGGGATTTTGCCTTTCTGATAGACAACTGGAGAGAAAGAAGCATGGTACTATATGCACAATAAATTAGGCCTTTTTAATCCCAATGCTAACCATCATCAGCAGAGTGGGGTCTGGCACACTTGGTCTAATTTTAGAGCTAGTTCTAACTGTATATTTAAGAGACTTGATCATGCTATGATAACTACTCTATATTTTTTCTCTTTTTCTGAAGATCAGGAGTTACCTATCATTCCCTTTCTAGATGTGACCTTGTTAGATCACTACCCCATCTTTTTGGCCATTACATGGAAAAATTATTCTCGGCAGCCTTTTAGAACTCATTTTCTTCTCAAGACATTCGTGCTGAATCATGCTTCCATTGTTGCTCACATTCTACGAGTCTGGAATTTAGAGCCTCGACCCCAGAGCCACTCTAGGCGGATCCCTTGGTGGAATGATTCCATCACCTGTACTTCTAGATTTATTCACATCTATGGCTGCTAGTTAGCCCTGTACAAGAAGTGTTCTCATGAAGATAACACAAAATCTCTTTGGAGTGATTATGATGCTCTCGCTTTGAATTCCTTTGATTGTAAGCTTCAGCTTAAGATTGCGCAGCTCTGCCATGAGAAGAAAATTGCTGACAACTATTCTTCTTAGGGAGCTCAAATCAAAGCTTGCCTCCACTGGTTGGAGGTGGGCGATAAAGCTTCTAAAGAGTTTTTTCATGCTCTCAAAGCCCAGAATACCAAGTTTGGGATTAAAAAATCAAACATGGTCATGAAACTCTCTTAGAACTTCTTGATATTCTTCAAGATTTTGTTCAACAATATGAAAAAGTGTTTTCTTCACAAGGAAACTTAGTTTCTCAGGAAGAGGTGCTCCAAGACTATATTAATGTTAATCCAAACTACCTGGCACTCGAGAAGTGTGTCTTCTATGAGAAACTTCTCACCATCAGTTACCTAAAAGAGGCTATCTTTTGTATGGTAGATGACAAGTCCCTTGGGTGTGATAGCTTCCCCTATGAACTCTACAAGCATTTATGGGATGATATAGCTCCTGACCTTCAAAGAGTGTATCTCGAAGCCTATTATAATAAAAGTTTGGGTGCTATTATTAATAAAGGAAATATTAAATTCATACCTAAAGATGGTGATCCTGGAGATATCTATAACTAGAGGCCCATCACTTTGCTGAATGTTTCATAAAAGATCATTGCTAAGGCTTTAGCTCTTAAGATCAGATGTCTCCTCCCTCTGATTGTCCATCCAGATAAAATTGGTTTCATTAAGTCCAGATATATCCTTGACAACATTATCATTGTCTGGAAAGGAATGGAATGGGTTTTTCATTCCAAGCAATGCACGTTGTTTCTCAAAATTGATTTTCCAAAGCTTATGATCACATTGAATGGCCTTTCATTCTTTCCATGTTGCAAGCTATTGTTTTTGCTCTCAAATTTTCACAGTCTATGTAAATTATTTTTGGTGATGCCTTTGCATGCATCTCTATCAATGGCTCCCAGTATGACACCTTTGGTCTTTTTAGGTTCATTCGCCAGGGTTGTCTACTGGCTCATGCATTGTATGTGCTTGTTGGTGAAGGTTTTGGTTACCTGCTTGCTAATTTTTTTTCCTCTAGGTTAGTGTGAGGCATCTCTCTATCAAATTCTTCTTCCCAACTTGTCAATGGGCACTTTTTTGATGATTCCTTCCTCACTCTCCTCAAGGATGAGAAAAATGTCTCTAAAGCCTTACAATGCTTGGATACCTTTTCTCAGGACTCTGGGTCTGTTATTCAATGACATAAGATCCTCTGCTATAGAAAATATTTTCTTCCAACCCCTCCTTGGCTGGCTAATTTTGATTGGAAGTCAGTTTAGAATGGGGAATTTTTCCGCTTCCTGGGCATTCCCTTTTCTTTTAAAGGTTCTTCTATGGATTTATGGAATTCTATGGTTGCTAAAATTTAAAAGAAGCTGCAATATTGGATTTCTAAACCTCTCTCTCTCTCTCTCTCTCTCTCTCTCTCTCTCTTGCAGGGAAATTTCAGATTTGTTCTAAGGTTTTGGATGCTACTCATGTTTATTATTCTTCACGTTGGGCTCCTTCTAAAGCCTTTTACCTTAAGCTGGAGCATCTTCTCAGAGATTTCATCTAGGCTTCGGGAGCCGATGGTCATGGCTTCCACATATTTTCTAGGGATTTCAGCTATCTTTCCAGAGAGTTTGGTGGCCTCAGTCTTCTCTCAAATCAGAAACAAGGGCTCACTCTATGTGCCAATGGATTATCTATCCTCTCATGAGAAATGAAGCTTGCAAAATACTTGTTGAGAATTGTATTTCTTTAGGCTATCCTGTTCATAGGCCAGCCTGGAAGGGAATTGGTCTTCAAAATTTTCTCATTATGCGAGAGTCTATGCATATTCAAGGAACCTTTGTGATTTAGAGCATATGGAAGGCCTAAAAATATATCAAACCTTTACTTCACTGGGATGGGGATAGATTTCATAGTGGGATTTCTTTGAATCAACACAACCTTTGGTGGTCTCCGTTGTTCTCCATTCAGGGTATTCCTCTGGCTAAGATTCAAGGTGCCAGTGCTTTGTGTTTTTTCAAACATGGCATCATAACATCTAAGGATGTCTTTTCCAGGGTCACTATGAGCCTCTTCTCTTGGGAAGATATGCAGGTTCAGTTCTATATAGCTCATCCAGATCGTCAGCCTTTTGATTTATTGGTTTCTTCCATTCTAGATCATTTTCTTCATAAGTTGGGTATTTAGTGTGTTTGAACCTAGTGGAAAGACTGGAAATGGTACCCTACCACTCCCTTTAGAAACTACAAGTTGAAGATGGGTTATAGATGGTTGTATCCTCATCTTCCCATGGTGGACATTCTCAACCAGAGATGGCATTTGCACTCTTCTCCTCACCAGTGGAGCTCTCATTTATAGATCATTTGGTCTGCTATTACTGAGCCCAACATGGCTCTCTTTTCTTGGTGTTTTCTCTTCCAAGGTCTTCCTTTGGGCCCTTGGCTAAAACACCTAGGTTTTCTTGATCCTCGGTGTCCCTTTTATGGGAACCGTGAGTTTTTTTTGCAAATTTTTGGTTATGTAGGAGAGCTCAATAGTATTGGCAGTGGATTCATGGTCTTTTTAAACTATTCTGGCTTGAGCCCTTCTCTTGGCATATGATTTTCCTAGGAGAATCTCCGAGACTTCCTTCCAAGTTTACCTAGATTTTGAATACTTTCAGGATGGATATTTTGTTCACTTTATGAAAAGATAGGAATGTTGTTCTTTTCACTCACATTTTTCTTGATATTAATGTTGCTTTGTATATTAAATCTTGTATATGTAATAATGTGATGATGCAAATTCTAGTGCAAGCCAATAAAGTGGCTCTGGAGGTGTCCCATCTTCATGAGCTTCTCAATCATTGAGGCAATGGTCCATGTACGATTGCATAGGTCCCTCCTAATTTAGTTTTTGCAGATTGTAATCCACCCAGGGATCGCCACCATGGTCGTAGCTCTTCAGCTCACCACTCCCGCACTCTGTGGTCACAGGCTCCCTGCCAGCACTCTCCTAGGGGTGGTGGTGCTGCTCACCTTCTCTGCCTTGCTACACCTCTAGTTGGTCTCTGGCTTGGTTATGTCTACCCCTCCTAATGCTCCTGATGTTCATGGTGACCCTTCCTCAAAGTGGTCCTTCCCCCGCCTGGCTCAGGCTATTTCTGCGCCTCAGGCAGAGGAGAAATCAAAAGAAAATAGATGATTTTGTTGATGGCTGGTCAGTTCCCAAACCTCCTGTCAATCTCAAAGATACCTGGGGTTATGATGAAAGAGATCCTCCTACGGGTGGCACTGGTCTTGAATCCTAAAGGCTTTATGTTTTTTTTATGAATAGTTTCTAGTTTTTGTTTTTGGTTGTGTGCTATGTGAACTCTCGTGGGGTGATTTTTATGTCCCCCAACCCCTTTTTGTGAATATGTAACTTTTATATTAACTTAATAGGAAAGTCACTATTCATTATAAAAAAGTTTCTACACCAAGGAAAGAAACTTCGAGACCTTATAAGGATAAAAGAGAATAAACCAAAAAGTACAACTATCAAAAGATGAGTGAGATGATGCATAAATTTGAAAAACAATGCATAATCAATTCAAAAGGAGCAGGGGAATATTCTATTTCCTTATTTGACTTACACATGGAAAAAATTCAAGTACTCATCCACCCAAAAAATACAAATCTCATTTTGTGAGAGAGAGTGACCAATCAACCATGGAAAAAGAAGATAAGGAAGTCTTGCAATGGCTTTATAAAGATGAGGATAATTCAAATGTTCCCATTGAAAGAGTACACCATGTCAATATCCAAATTGATCAATATGGAAAGGGATTTCAAATAATGCAAAAAATGGGTTACAAGGGAAGATGACCCTTATGTATTTGAAATAAAGGCTTTCTCTAACCTATCCAACCTCCTCGGAGGTCAAAGGATGAAAAATCAAGAATAAGGTATCACGAGAAAGGAGTTATTTCAAGCAATTCTCATGATTCTTATGAGCATGTACATATATTAGAGTTCGAGAGTGAAGATGACTCTAGAGAATATGAATGGGACTCCCTATCCAAAGATTCTTGTCATGAAAAAGAGGTAGATGTCATTCATACCTATGCTACTATACCTAATGGAAACAATCAAGCGAATATGGATCAAGGGTTGAGTTACAGATGTACCATTTGTTTCTCAAGAATCTAATGTATGAAAAGCATCTAGTGACAGCCAATTGATAGGTGAACCATGGATACCTTCATGGGGGGGACATTCAAACTTTAGATTTAATCCACACATATTTTTTCCCATAGAAATCCATGAGAATTATTGTGAAGATAATTTCGATCCGACTTCTATAGAACACCTTGAACAAGCACATGTTATTGATTTGAGCGATACAATATACGAACCTTCAAACAAATTCATGTCCTTGAACCCTGCAAATCAAAACTTACCTAATGATTCCTTAGCCCTTATTTATATTGAGCGTATTCATTGGGATTTGACTAAACCTAATGACTTACTCTATTTTCACAATGACAATGCTATGACCTAATACTTCAATGCGGTTGAGCCATCTTCCACCAATGAATTCAATCCAAACATGATGATGGAGGCAAGGGTCCAATCTCTTAATCCACAAGATAAAAGAAAAAAAAATGTAAAAAAATGAAAAGGTCTAGTGGTCAAAACCACCATGTGGCAGTACTAGACCCAAAAAAAATAAAAATAAAGGATATTTCCAAAGGTGAAAACCCAACAGTGGCGCCTAAGGAAGAGATGTTGTATACTTTATTTGAACATGAGGAAGAGAGATCTCCTATCCTAATTGAGCCAATGGAAAATGTCAACATTGGCACAAAATTGGAACCTAAATTCATTCATCTAGAAGCATCTTTGACTCCAACAGAAAGGAAGGATTTCATCAAATTCATTCAAGAAAAGAAAATCAAATTTGCATCGTCATATGTAGATATTCCAGGATTGGATCCAAGTTTCATAATGCACCACCTTAATGTGAGGCCTGACGTAAAACCTGTGAAGAAAAAGTTGAGAAAAATGCATTCGCATGTGGCTTTATTGGTTAACCTTGCTTTTCCTAACGATGATTTTCCATTACCTAGCATTAATGCTATAGTGGATTTGACGGTAGGACATTCCATGTTTTCATTTATGGATGGATTTTGTAGCTACCATCAGATTATAATTGCACCATAGGATCAAGAAAAGACCACTTTCACTTTCCCTTGGGGTAATTTTTGTTAGAATATTATGCCCTTCGGCCTCAAAAATGCTGGAGAAACCTATCAAAGGGCAATGATAACCATCTTTCATAATATGATGCATACCTTTATATAAGATTACGTGGATGATACCTTAGCAAAATCAACTAAAGAAAAGACCATCTACCTATCCTAGAAAATATTTTTATCAAGATTGGAGAAATTTAAAGTAAGGTTAAATCCAAAAAATGTACATTTGGTATTCAATCTGGCAAGCTATTAGGCTACATAGTTTCATCAAAAGGGATAGAAGTGGATCCAAAAAAAGTACAAGCTATCATGGAAATGGAAACACGCAAAAACATTAGTCAAATGAGGTCACTGCAAGGAAGACTTCAATCTATTAGAAGGTCCATCTCTCAATTAGCAAAAAAGTGCCACTCTTTTACCTGATTGCTACACAAGGATACTATGTTTAAGCGGGATGATGAATGTGAACAAGATTTTAACCTATTGAAGACATACTTTGTCAATCCACCTATTTTGATGCCTCCCATCAAAGGAAAACCATTACTATTATATATTTCAGCAACAGAGAGAGATTTAGGGGTTTTATTGGCACAAGAGTATGGTGAGGGTAAAGAAAGAGCTATCTATTAATTAAGTAGAACCTTTATCAAGTATGAGTTGAATTATAACTTCAAGGAGAGAGATTTTCTAGTGGTAGTTTTTGTATCCCAAAAACTATGACATTACATGTTGATGCACAAGGTTAAGTTGATTGCCAAGATTGATCCGCTAAAGTAATTGTTTAGCAAAATAGCCCTTACAGGAAGAATTGCTAAATGAGTGATGGTATTAAGTGAATTTTACATTGAGTATGTTGACCGTAAAGTTATCAAGGGAAAATTCATAGCAGATCAATTGGTGGAGAATCCTTTAGTTTCTACTCATCCTATGCAGATAAAATTTCCAGATGCCAAGATAGTAAATGTGGAATCAAAAGCATGGAAATTATATTTTGATGGGTCCTATACTCAATATGGATCAGGAGCTAGTATTTTATTGATTACACCATAAGGATAGACCATTCCTAAGTCTTACAAAATGTTTCTCGCTTGCACCAACAATATTGCAGAATATGAAGCTTTATTCATAGACATTAAAATGACTTTAGAATGGAATGTCACAGAGTTGTAAGCATATGGGGATTCACAATTAGTCATTAACCAAATTAATGATGAGTATCAAACTAAGGATGAAAATTTGATGTTGTACAAAAGGATGGTAGATTACTGGAAGAAATATTTTGTCTTGATTACATTTGAACAAATCCCAAGGGATAAAAATAGAGCAACAGATGTTATGGATACTTTAGCCTCTTTACCTCAAATGACTAATAAAAATGCTAGGTATGAATTCTTGGTGAAACCTGATTTTGACCTACCTGAAAGTCAAATCATTTTCCTTCTAAATGGACATGACTCACCTTGGTATGGACCAATTTTTACCTATCTAAAAGACCAAGTTTTACCTTTAGACCAAACCCCCACCCAAAAATGACACTTCATATGCCAAGCGGCTCGTTGCACTATCCTATTTGACACATTGTATTGAAAAATTCTTAACAAAATGCTACTTAGGTGTCTAGAGGATGAGCAATCAAAGTTATCTTTATGATAAATTCATGAGGGTATTTGTGGGTCTCATTCAAGTGGGTTAAACCTAGCCAAGAAAATCCTTCGCATGGGGTATTTTTGGAAAACCTTAGAAAAGGGTGCTAGCCACTTTGTTAAAGTGTGTCCAAAAAGTCAATATCATGGAGACATGATTCATGTGCCCGCACAAGAGTTGCACTTGATCATAAAACCATGGCCTTTCTACCAATGGGGATTTAATCTTATTGGGATGATTTATCCACCTTCTTCCAATGGTCATAAATATATTATAACTGCAACAAAATATTTTACAAAATGGGTAGAGGTCGTGCCATTGATAACTATTACGGGTAAACAGATCTCTATATTTATTCTCAACCAAATCATTTGTAGATATGGTATTCCTCATGCCATTATCACAGAAAATGGAAAATAATTTAAGAATAAAGATGTGGATGAATTATGTGAGACCTTTCATATCACACACCATTCTTCCTCAATTTATTATCCTCAAGGAAATGGACATGCCGAAGCTACAAATAAGAATATCCTCAAGATATTGAAAAGATCAGTTAATAAATCAGGAAGAGATTGTCACATACAAATAAACTTGACATTGTGGGCCTATAGAACAAGCATTCGAACACCAATGGGGGAAACACCATTTTCTTTGGTTTATGGGGCAGAAGTTGTTCTACCTATGGAGGTTGAAATCCCATCCTTAAGAGTATCATTGCAAGGATTTATAAATGATAAGGATTATAAGGTTGCATGCCTTAAACAATTTTAATTGTTATAATAACATCAAACACAAGCTTATGAGCATTTGAAAGTGTATCAAAACAGATTCTCAAGGAATTGCAAGAAAAAGATAAAACCTATAGCATTTCAAGTGGGAGACTTAGTGTTGAGAGAAAATCCTAAAAACCAAGCAGAGAGAGAAAAGAAAGGAAAATGGGAGGCAAATTTTCTTGGACCTTTTGTGATTACTTCTTCTTTTGGAATGGGGACATACAAGCTAGTTGATTGTGATGGAGATGAGTTACAAGAACTTATCAAAAACATCCACCTAAAGAGGTTTTATACTTGAACAGATGAGAGAGTATATGTAGAAAGAGTATCAAACAAGAGTGTATCTAATGAGTTGAGTATCATTCTTTGTATATGAGAAAATTTCAAAATCCAAAAACATGAGAAAATTTCAAAATCCAAAAAAATTTGAGAAAGATAAAAAATTGAAAAACAATGGAAAAGAATAAAAGCATAAAAAGAAGAAAATTGAGCATGAAGAAAGAAAAAACATTCAAAAGATCAAAAAATGGTTCTCTTGGCAAAAACCTATCAAATAGGCACCTTGATGATATAAAAAAAAAAAAGAAGAAAAAAGAAAAACTCAAAAAAAAAAAGTTGAAAAAGAGAAAATTTCCTTAGTGAAAACCTAGCAATAGGCGCATTGGTAGAAAAAAAGAGAAAAAGTGCAATAAATTCAAAAGGTGCAAACCTGGAAAAAGGAACTTTTTGATCCCTTAAGTCTTACCTTGTTACATTGTACATTTTTCCTTTGCATCATCCCATTTTCTCATCCTCATTGTACCCGTCATTTGTGCATAGTCCTAATAAGTCTTTGAGCTGCATTGTCAAATCATTCTCACATACTACGTTTCGTTTGCCTAGATTTACACATGGTCTCATATTCACTTGGGGGAAAAGCATTGGTTTTGATACAAATGAATTCGATAAGTGATACTTTTTGGTCACATAGCATGAGACATTTTCAGAACTTCAGAGGAGAGATAATTTTGAACCTTTGATGAATATCATTGTTCAACCTAAGCATTCAATCTTGCAACTTGATCCTTGAACCTCACGACATTATTATCAAGATTACAAATTGACAAAACCTAAAAGAGCAAAATGGATGGAATTATATTGAAAATCTTGATACAATATAAAATACTAAAAATTTTTTGGATGATGTTCATTGCATCATGTTCTTTTTAGTTAATAGATGATGTTTTGACTAGATTGGTGATGATAAAGACATTATATTTTTCTTGATTTTGTGTGACTGTTTTGAGGAAGATCCACCAACTTATGTGAATTAGTCTAAGGACATGGTCATCACATAATCATTGAGGACTTTCATATATGAAGGGGGTTTAACCTTTGTGTGTTTACGCAAATGGATACCTTGGATATTTAGATCTTCCATATCTTAATACCTGTTAGTAAACAGTTTTGCCTTAAAGAAATGCTATCTTAAGCTATAAAGCCACAGTATACTAACAACTTGAATTCCTACAAGATTAGTCAGGAATTCTCTGCTTAATGTTTATCTTGATTAACAGGCGCAGCTACCTTTAATTTGAAAAGAGCTATTTAGTATTTTTCTGATAAAGAAATAAATCTCTTTTCAAAAGTATAAATGCTGAAAATAGCTTATTCTATTTCATGAATATGAAATAAATCTTAATGCTGAAAAACCACTCAATCTTAACTATCAAAATGAACCAATTTCCTGAAAGCTAAGTAAAGAGCAGGCAACATAAATGGATGCTTCACTCAAAGCTTCTCAAACCACTGAAAGAAATAATTTCACAACCAACAGCTTGCCAAAGTCTCTTGTATAAAAAACATTCTCAAGAACATAATACTTAATGGGAAGAAACAGTAGTGTTTATCCCTTGTACAGAGACTTTTAATCTAAAACAGAACTGTAAAATTCTATTAGTCTGCTAAAAATGAAAATACTGTACTTTCCTGGTCTAAGATTTCACTAAAACAAAAGTAGTTTTTCCTTTAGTCTGCTAACGAGTGTGTAACCCTGTATCCCTAAAATTATTACATAAATATACCACGCAGGGCTCAAAATAATCCCACCAGGGATAAATCATTTTTTAGTTAACATAACTATGTTAACTGAATGCATGAAATTAAAAGATAACTCCTACTGCTACGCCATTTCCACTTTGCCACGCGTCTCGATCAAGAGGCACCATCTGCTCCTGTTGGTTTCTTTTCCGCTTTCCATGCTTCGTAGGTAGTGGAGAACACTGAGATAACCGGTCGATGTGGTAATCCAATATGAGTTAAGTGTTGCTTCCATGTCTCCTCTACTTTCTCGAGCTCAGCCACCTTCTCTTGCATTTCCAAATGTTCTGAATTGAAAATGAGCATTGACTCAGTATGTGCTACATAGGAGAAGTCTTGTTTATTCATTTCCTTGCTGCTCTGCAGTTCTTGAAATTTCTTTTGGGTTGCCATGACCAGTTCCTCAACCTGGGCAACGGAGTCTTCATCTTTACCTGTACAATGCTTATTAAACCATTTCAAGTCCCTCTGAATTATCTCATCAATAACTCAAAGTTCTTGCATTTTCTCCTTGACTTCGGTTAAGCCTTGTGACATTGCATCATTTCTCCATTCGATGCAGTCTTAGATCACATAGCATGTTTTTTCATCTAAGCCAATTACAGGGCATTCGCTTAAAAACTCCTGGAGTCCAATTTTCTGTACATCTTCTAGCCCCGAGGCTATCTTTTCCCAATCACTTCTCTCCTTTTCATATTCTTCACTGCTTGATTTGACCCTTTTTTCAATGGCAGAAATATCTTTTGAGGCTTCATCCAACAGGTTCACATGTTTGACAGCTGCATCTGCTGTATCCTGTATCCATTGTTCAACTGCCTTTGTAACTAATTTACACCTTTGCAGGTTATCCAGAAATTGTTGGTTCGCTGCGGAGCTAATATCAACAATGGCTAACATCTGACTAATTGGTTTGGGATCGGGATGTAGAATAGCATTGATGTATTGTGCCATCTGTTTCATTGCTTCCTTCATTTCCTGTTTGTCCTGTGCATCTTTCCAGACTCTGTCAGCAATCTTCTTGTTAGAGACTTCAAAGAATTTCATATCCACGGCACGGCTTCCCTTTCCCAAGTCTACCTTTGATACCCGATAGTCCTGAGGGGTTAAGGTATCCTTTGGACTCTCTTCTGATGGTGTAGCAATTTCTGCGGACCAGTGCCCTGTGTTCTTATCAAATTGAATTCTGGACTCTGTGCGAGCTTTCTTGGCCTTGGATGTTTTCCCCAGACACTTGCTGACCAGGTCATCAATAGGCATTGATAAGGGAACTAGACTCCTTTTCCTTTCTACTGATTTCTCCAACCACTTCAGTGTTGTGGGTTCTTTGCTTGTCGTAGGAGTAATATTTGCCACGGTCATGGCTCCACCTGAACTTCCAATATCTGATGTCGTCTCTTGAGACTCCTGTGTATTCTCTTCCATCTTTATTCCTTTATCAAATTTACCTTTTGTGGATTCTAGGTCAATCACAGGGACTTTGTTAATGTCCGAAGCTACTTTCCTGGAACTCGACCGAGTCACCTTTTTGGCTTTGGGATTTTCAACTTGAACTTGAAGTTGAAATGGTGGAGATGGCACTTCAGCTTCAAGTTCTACTTTGAGGGACCCTGTAGAGGAAACATGAATATCTTTATTAGTGGCAGCTCTTGACCCTTTGAGACCCTTTTTATTTTTGGTTCTAGAGGACCTCTTTGGGGTTTTGGTGAGAACGACAGTTTTAAACTTAAGCCAATTTTGAGTCCTAAGCAATACACCTTTGGTAAGAACAGATAGGTCATCTTCTTCTTTCTGTTCCCAGCTAACCTCAGGAATTGGCAGACATTCTATTTTCTCAACATAAGAAGAATCAATAATCTCTTCAGTATCTTCCTCTGTCATCCCCTGTGTATCGAGATTAATTTGAAACATGTGGATTTGTTTTAAGGTCATCCTAGACCACAACCTTTTCCTAACTTCAAATTCATCAGGACAATTAGCCCAATAATCTTCTAGATGTGGCTCATGCACAGAAAGCTTTGTACCTTTGAAGTTATTTCTAATAAACCCCACATAATCAAAATTATCTCTGGAACAATAAGGTTCAAAACATAGGTGAGTCAAAGACTCTTTTATCAACACAGCTTGTTTTAGATCTGGACATCGGTAATGTCCGATCTCAAGAGGGAGAAATACAGATGCAAACTTCTTGGCATTGTCAGCCAACTCTGCCATTGCCACAATTTGCCTGCATATTTCGGATAAAACTGCAGAATCTAAACAATAGCGAGGCAATTTTAATGGCTCACCAGAGAAACCACCTATTCTGATATATGTGAACTTGGGGAACTGTATATAAAAACAGCCACAACTTTGGATAGCTTGCATAGCTTCCTCAGACAGTCTGTGATTTTCTTTACCTTGAAGATAAAACACTAATTTTGACAAGAACACATCATTTATCCTTTTGAAACCCTTACATACTTTGGCACTTTGGAGATCATGATAATACTGGTAAATGGGCATGTCATTTACCCATTGAGAGTGCTGAAGGCCCTCCCATTCTTTGGACGCCGCTAAAACATATACCAGAAAAGAAGACAAAAAGAACGAGCCAAAATTTGCTACGGCCAATAAGCTTTCATGTAGATTTTCAGCAATTAAGTCGGCCCAATCAATGAATTTACTTCCCTCCAGAATTTTCTATATAAAAACATAAATCCAAGGCTCCCAGTGAAACGCATGTTCATTCCCTTTCACTCTGTTTAATAGCAGCACAATGTCTGCGATCTCTTTAATGAAATGCTCTATAGTTAAGGGTTTGGGTAGTCTGGAACCTCCCTCTACTGGTTTTGAGAGCCAAGATTGGGCAACCATAGAATCATAGCTCTTCTTTTTCTCCGTATACAATTTTTCAGCTTCTTCGACGGTCCATGGCTCATAAGGCTCCTTGTGAGGGATAGACAAGGCCGCACATACGCTGGTTCTGTTTATTTGGACTATCACTTCACCTGAGGCTTTCTTAATACACCTCGTATGGGGGTCATAATGGTTTGCACATTCTATAATCAACTCAGGGCATGCAACAGACGCGGGGAACGCAGCAGCTTCTAGCAATCCACTGCTAGTTAATTTCTAGTAAATGAGGCTGGTTTGACTATTCCTGGACCTATCTATGACATCTGGTAAACTTTTATGTACCAAGAATGTGTCACGTATATCAGGAAAAGAGCTGAGGAGGCAGGGCTTGTCTGGTTTAGGTAGCTTAGGACGAAATAACGTCATGACTGAAAATAGACAACTAGGCTTCTGATAGATTATTTAATCTCAACCCAGGACTATAGCAAGCAAGAGTAATCAAAATATTCAGCAAGGGGATGGCAGAGAACTTACAGTTTCGCAGAAAATGACCCGCAGCTCGATTCCTCTTACCAGACGACGCCGACCTTTTTGGTTATGTGCAAATAAATAATGAAAGGGATGACATGCATTTAAGGCAAGGTTTATGAGGGAAATCCGGCAAACTGATATGGCAATCCAAACTATAATTGCTATTTTTGTGCCTTCTGTTCTCGAAAAGACTCACAATGTGTTATATCATAAATGCTTGTCAGAGACGTGCGTTTAGCATTTCACCCATCACATCATTGTGGCTTCGTTTTTATGTATGTGTGCTATGATGAACACGTGCCTCGTCGTCGCCTTCTATTTGTTGTTCAACATGTTTCGGTGGGTCCCCTTTTTGATGTTTTGATTAAACAATGAACACCTGCATAAAACAGAGCGTTAGCTTTGAAAACATGTTGAGGTTGAAGTTGAAGTTTTCAATCTTTCTACTTCAACTTCAACTTCAACTTCCAAAACACTTTTACTCGGAGTGAAGGAACGGGTTTGTGAAGACCGAATGACTTGAACGGGTTTATGAACTTGAAGTTGAAGTTGGACAGAACTTCAACTTCGACTTCAAGATAGAGAATTGACTCATGCATTCTTTTGAAAAGTATGGGGTAACAATTGGCTCCTGTTGGGGAATGAGACTGGAAGGATCATTAGAGGATTCAGACACTCTGGTTTCGCAGACCAACCTACAAAGGCAAAAACAGGCAGACAAAAATGGGGAAAGGCTAAAGCTAACAACGGTATTTACAATGGGGGAAACAAACAGACCTAAAACTGATAAAGCTTGAGATCCTGCCCATTATAGGACAGGGGTAAGACATCACCATTGAGATACTGCAGTTTAAAAGCATTGGAACCCAATTCTTCTGCTATGATAAACGGCCCTTTCCACAAGCTCTCGAACTTGGCATGAGCTCCTTTAGGTT
>MU227293.1:1259999-1307080 GCA_018584345.1 Thuja plicata
ATTGGCAGCCATTTGTGGTAGGGTAAAATTCAGAGGCTGTGTATTGAAATAGGAAGGTATTAAAGTCCCGGGTAAGGTAAGGGCTTGAAGGCTTCCTGTTACAGGAGAGGATCTTTTAGGAGAAGTTAGTCTACTCTTTCTCTTAACAGATTTTTTACGCTTCTGAGAGAGGTCGGGTGCAAAGTTAATGCTTTTCACAAACTCGTATGATTGATCAATGAATCCTTTCCTCTCAGCACTTCGGGTATATTTGACACTAGCCAGTTTATTGCAAAATGAAAGCTCAAAATTCAAATAAGTCTTGGGGCCAATTGAGCAACTACTGCTTCTTCATGAGAAATAGGTATTCCTCTGATTAGCTCTTCTCTTTCTTCTTCTCTCTCAAGTACTCGATTCACTTGTGCAAACTGCTGATTACTTGTTCTGAGTTTCCAGGCAAGAGTACTTAAGTCTGAAATAATGTCTTCTTGAGTGTTATCAAACCCTAAGCCTGGTTGAAGAACAGGGAGGACATTCTGAGCGGGTAAGACCATTTCATCAACAAAACCATATCCTTTAGAAAAAGATTATCATAGTCTTCCCCAGCGGAGTCGCCAAAAAACTGTTAGTAAACAGTTTTGCCTTAAAGAAATGCTATCTTAAGATATAAAGCCACAATATACTAACAACTTGAATTCCTACAAGATTAGTCAGGAATTCTCTGCTTAATTTTTATCTTGATTAACAGGCGCAGCTACCTTTAATTTGAAAAGAGCTATTTAGTATTTTTCTGATAAAGAAATAAATCTCTTTTCAAAAGTATAAATGCTGAAAACAACTTATTCTATTTCATGAATATGAAATAAATCTTAATGCTGAAAAACCACTCAATCTTAACTATCAAAATGAACCAATTTCCTGAAAGCTAAGTAAAGAGCAGGCAACATAAACGGATGCTTCACTCAAAGCTTCTCAAACCACTGAAAGAAATAATTTCACAACCAACATCTTGCCAAAGTCTCTTGTATAAATAACATTCTCAAGAACATAATACTTAATGGGAAGAAACAATAGTGTTTATCCCTTGTGCAGAGACTTTTAAACTAAAACAGAACCATAAATTTGAATCAAATGTCTGACATAATCAAATCTACATCATATCAAAATGGTACATCAAAGTCCTGATCAAATCAACATCTAATTCATGAAAATGCAATATATATGATCTAATGATATCTCAAAATCAATCATGACCCACTAGGGGCACCTGGTGCATCTCCTATTCCTAAACCACCTATACCATCTAGATCTATGTCTGCTGATCTATCTTGTGTGGTAGGAGGTACCTCACTAGTACTCGCCATACTCGTTATCTATGTCATCATGGTCGTAAACTGCTGCATCATACTAGAAACTTGATCTATCCTACTAGTAACTATAGCCAACCCAGTCTAGAATCCTTGTACATCCTTCTCTAATATGTTAATAGTACTTGACTGTGGCTGTGGTTGAACTTGAGGATGTGCCTATATTTGAGGCACCTGATGTGCTAGAATATGAGCAGCTATAGGCACCTATTGTTCTAGAATTTGTGGTCCCTGACCATGTCTCGCAACATGTATCTAAGCTTGTCTTTCAACTCTCTATCATTGCTGACCCCATACTACTTCTGGTACTTCCTGTACTGGTCTCATCCTATATCCACCACATCTCACTCTCATATTTCCACCTCTCATCCATGAACCCACATGCCCACCCCTCATCTGTGGTCCTCCATGTCCTCCATCTCTACCACCATCTCATTGAGGAACTCTCAGAGCTCTCAGTATTCTCTGTCTCCCAGCTCCTTGTCCACCCCCACCATCATCATCATCCAAAGGATCATCTATATCAGGAATTTTCTCACTATGATCAATGAACCAAGGAAATCTGTGATGAGAAAACCACTGGGAATAATCTAGACTCATTCCTGCATCTGCAATATGCTCATGCGTATCCTAGTGCATGTATACCAATCTGTCAAATTGATCACACACATAATAATAATCAACCTATGCGCCCCACATCAATCTCTCAACCTGTACCCAAGCATAAAGTGCTAAACCCTAAGGAATGTCCTACACTCGATCATACTATCATAAAACTCTATCGCAAAAAAATATCTCAATAACAAGAGGTGATCGACCTATCATCCATCGAGGTGAGAACATGTACAACAACTCATCATCATACTCATGCTAGGGCTCACAACCTAAATATGGTCTCCATATGACCTGATCAATGTCATCCAACATGCGTCTCCAATAATCTAATTTTCCCAGCCCCGTATGAACAACCATGCCATCATATAAGTACACATATGGCCAACCACATTCTCTCTATCTAGTAGAAATTGGTCTAGATATAGGGATATACTCCCATGCCAATAATTGTAAGAACATCACACTGGCTGACAAGGAAGCACTACCTCTATAAAGAATGTGATGCAACTCATGGTATAACTGCACTAACACGCAAGCACCCCAATCAAATATTTGAGGCTCAACAATCATATCCTTGAGGATCTGACCCCAACCAACTACAAATTTGTGCCCACGATGATGTGGTAATAGAAATCATCCAATCAATCTACCTAATACTGTTAGAAGAGGAAGGAAAGAAATAAACTATGACCATGTAATACTCTCATATCCAATCATAGGATCTGTGAAAACCTGTAAGCGTGTGCTGCCATCATAAAATTGATCATAGTAAACCTGCTCTCCTTGAGTCAATATCTACAACAATTTATACATGTCCTTTGACATGATAGTCATCTCTCCCATAGGAAAATGGAAGGTGTTATGGTGAGAGTGCCATCACTCTTCCATATCAATGAGAAGCCCATGGTTCATCTGGAACCAAGGTAGCTTGAGAAGTTAAAATAATCTGCATCTACCAATAATGCATCTCTTGTGACTTGATAACTGGTCTACCATGTCGGCAAGCCAAGCTGGGAAACTCTAGACATATAACTTTGAGAACAGAATCTATTTTGCAAATCAAGTGGATTCTATTAGTATCATCATTCAAGTGGATTATTCTACATCAATCAATCATCAAATCAACCTATCTCTCTTTTTGAGCAACATCAACTATTTTTATTAACACTATATCGTGAGAAGGGGAAAATACATCCGTTTATCCTATCCTAAAATCTGATTGATATTTCAACATCTATCTAACTGATCATACTAAAATCCTAAACATTTGGTTTTATTACTAAATCCATCCTGCTAATCTTTGCAATTAATCTAGTATTCATTCTATCAGAGGAAAACAATTACAATCAAGGTTTTTAATCATTTGCACCCAGGCATCATTTTGCCTCTGTGTACATGCAATTTCAAAGCATGTGTTAAGGCCTTGAAATATAACCCTAACTCAGGAATTAGGGCATAATAATATCTCATGGTAACAATGGAAACCTTCCTGAGTTGTGGGTACCTCTGATTAGGAAGGAATCTCCAGATTCTAGGCCGGTTCCTATTAGATTTGGTATATCACTTATGACTGATTCTTTGATTGGGAAAAGGGGAAAAGGGATAACTTGAAAACTGAATAAAAAAAATGGGGTGATGCACCAAATTGGATTCAGACTAATCTAAACTTGAAACAAGGATACACATAACACATGCTACTTAGATTTGGAATAGACATTCACTTTTAAATGTATAAGTTGACCTAAAGATATCACTATTAGGGTTTGTACCACAAATAATGATTTTCCAACAAAAATACAATCTCTGAAAAAGGTTATATTTTGATAACTTAGAGAAGGAATTGGATTAATTCACTAATCTATGCTATAAAACACATTACACAAAATGCAGAAATGGAGAAGAGGATTGATATAAAAACTCAGAAAAATATATGAGTAATGGGAGCACTTACTTTATTTTCTTAAACAATATGCAATGGTTACATGCCAAGATGAAAAACATGCCAAGCAACAAGATACATTCACTTGAACACTATAATGCATCAAAAAATGAACCCTGGTTACAAAATGTGTGCAAAAAGTGCAAAGGAACTGATATGTCCACTAAACAACTTTCTCCTAAAATTCTGAACCCCTATCCCTGGATATGAAATCCAGATATATACCAAAATGTGGCCCCTCCAAGAAAATCCAAAAATGGACTCATCCTGTAAAATCACCCCTCCAATCAAGCTAGAAAACCTTAAAAACTAGGAATAATATATGCCTAAGTCCATGCCCCTAATTTGGTATTAAAAAATACATCTTTCCTTTTAACAACATAAACCAACATATATAAAATCCTATAAACAAGAACCTCAAAATACATCTCCTAAACCCATGCCTCTTAGCATAACCTAGGGTAAACATGACCGACACTATGTAGTTTACAACTCTTTTCAAAGAGTGAGGCACATATCCATCATGGAAAAATTTAGGTGGTTGTTTTTAGCTGTTGTTGTGCTGCTTGGGAAAGAAAATGTTGAGGCTCTTACTGTCGAGACTACAATCTTCAATGAGATTTACTCTTCACTGTGCTTGATGGACTCCAAAAGCTTATCATTTTTGCATTATTTCTTGGTATCGGTCATTGGATCACTTTTATTTTGCAAAGATGAGGTTTTGAAACCCTAACTATGTGGTGCCACTTTCTGTGAGTATGGCATTGATTTTGGAACTCTCCTTGCTCCACTGGGATAAAGCTATCAAACTGGAGCCCACGATTGTTATCTGAGACTTGGGTTTTTTTATCTTGGGCTCCTCACTGTCATAGATATTTTGAGCTGGAGTTCATCACCCTGAACTAGGACTTGGGTTGTCAATTTGAAGCTCCTTTATGTGATTTTGGCAAATGGGTTTGAGCATGAAGCTCGGGCTCTTGACATGGAGTCTTTCCTGTAGATCTAGGCTCGGGATGTTAAACACTTTTATGGGGCTATTGTCAAATTCAAACATCTTGGGTTTTTCTTCAAGATAAGTGGCTTCTATTTCTTTCCCTATTATTGGACTCGATGTTTGAACTCTCTGTGTTTTTAATACATAGCTTTTGAAAGCTCGAGCTGATAATGTAGATTTGTTGTCTCCTTCACTAGATGATTACTTACGGTTGACTTGGGATTTTCTCATATTTCATTATGTTACTATTGTTGATCTATTTCTTTTCGTGATGTGGCTTTAAAGGCTCATTCATCTATAGTCTCCTTTACCTGCAATCTCCTTGTCTTCTTGTCTTTCACTATTGGGACCGCGACTTAACATTTAGTGAAACATGCTTGAAAATTTTCCTATCTGGTCTTTCTGACAATGGAAAATGTTCATCACTATTTTAAATGGTTTCTCTAACTATAGTAAGAAACATTGGTTTCACTTTGCATCTATATATATGCATTTTGATTTTCTTGAATTTTTTAGGTCTATGGGGTTCAAGCACGGGCTCGTGACAGCCATAGACACTCCTATGCTTAGCTGCCTGACACTACAATGTTTCTCTTTATATCTTGAACAACAGTTTCATTTGATTCATCTATTACATGAATATTATTTACATTTGATAACCCTCTTGTTTATCACTGCTTTATTATTGAAGGCACTGATATTTCATTTCTTTGTATATGCACACTCGTACTTTCTCTGTATTTGATTACTCTACAGTTTCTTAGTAACATCAAAATTATAGCTATTATTTTCATTTACCTTCATGTTGATGATCTCCTTCTACTTCATGTGATCTACAACCCTTGATCCTTTCTTCATTTATTGATTAGTTGATAATTCATGATGGCTCATGATAACTCCTCGTACATATTTCACTTTTACAACAACATCATCTTTGTTGGACATAGAATAAATACCTTACATTTTTATACCCTTATAATAATTATATGTATGTTCATACTTGTGTAAACCTTTCCTGGACCTAGCAATGCATCATGTCATCATACACTCTGGTTTTGATTATTGCTTCTCTAGCACATATTAAATTTTTGCATATGTTAATTACTTGCACATGTTATATGAGGTTTGAGAATGTGCTTGTGACACCCACAAACATGGTTTCTTTCTTCCTTGGGTTTTAAAATATAGTAAAAGGTTTCATAAAGATATATTACCCTCTGATACTACTGTTCAATTTGAGTAGAGGCATATTTTTCCTTGCATTCATGTCATTGGAAAATGTGAAATATGTATAGTATGATTGTTATGTGACATTGAAGGTTTCATGCATTTCTTAGAACCAACTTGGATCTAATCCCTCCTTTTCCATGATGCAGGACACGGGACCTAATGAAGACCTAGGATACAGGACACATGAGACAAATGTTGAGGAGATGAATTTTCCATAAGAATATGTAGACAATAGAACCAAAGAGACAATGCATGGACTACCATTCTCACATATCTATCATGCCTTCTATATTGAATATGTTTTTCTCTAAGTTCTCAATGTAAAAATGTATAATGAAGACAAAATCCTTTCTTACATTCTATTTGAATGTACAATTGTAATGATCATGTATGAGTTGTAATTGAAAATTGATCATTACTTAGAGTACAATATCTGATGGAATGAATGCAATGAAAGTGTATCTCCATCGACATTAAGTTGAATACTAATGTTAGAGAATGTACTTTTATGCAATCTTCTATTGTAAAATCTATTATTTTCTTGCATTACAAAAATAATGTAGAAATTTTGGCGACCTCTGTTTTATGTCTGCCTACTAGAAATTTGGACTAGTAGCCTAAAATAGTCCATTGGACATTTGGGCCTGTTAACCACCTGATTGAAACCTTACGCATAGACTGTGGATACAGGATAACCATTTCTCAGTGATTGCATGTATGTTTATGATTGGTGATACTGAAGAAAAAAACTTCATTATCACAAATTATAGATGTATTCCTAATCATTAAGTAATAATTTTCTTGTGTAACTTGCAGATATTGACAACAACTTTAAAGCATGACTTTCCCTCATTTTTGACTACTAACATCCACCCTTAATTCCATGAAACTCTTCCTTTGTGATGTAACAAAAGTCTTTCTCTACCTTATCTTCTTCTAGGGTATCCTTAGGCCAATCCTCTGACTTATTAGGGTTCTAGACTAACCCTACTCTCCTTAGGGTTCTCTTCTCATGATACTACTCTTTTCAACTTGTGAACACCAATCAAGTTGAACCACAACTCTTCACAAATCCTCCTAAGCTCTCAATAGCCCTTCTTGCTCCATATTCACAAACTTCAAAAGATGACCCAACATATTCAGCAACCACTCCACAGAGAGAATTAGGCTTTTAGAATGTCACTAAGATCCTCTTCAATACCTGCAAACACAATTTGAATTAGAACCCTAATTGAGTTCCCAGAAACACAATAATTGCTTCCCAAATTGGGCTACAAGCAATTAAGCCTATTTTGGTGAAAAACTCAAATAACTTGAGAAATTCCTTAAGAAGGTGGAAAATAGGACTTTGATCCTGACACCCTCTACAGAGACCTAAAGGATTTTCAAGGTATTTGGCTCCCAAATTTTCCGTACTGTACCACCTACAATCATGCCTAAAATTTAGAGTTTCAAGGCATTCCAAGTCTGTCTAATAGAATCCTTATTTCCCCCACCAAGAATAATTCACCAATTCTTCCCATTGAATTTGAGACTTCAAGACTCATGTTTCTACCTCTTTCCATACTTTTATTGAAGCTATCAATGCTTTCAATCCTCCTTATCACCTCTGCAACTCACTATAATCCCTAGCCATGTAATTGTGGCTCATCTAGGGAATCACCTTAAAAATTTCTTGCTTGCTTCCCAGGGCCCCTCCTTCACTAAAAAATATGTACATGGATTCATCTCCCTAATCCCAAAGGCCCATGTAGATTTCATAGTGGGAAGAAGATCTATGACCCCATCTTCACCAGTTGCCTAGTTCAGACTAGCGACTTGACAGAAAATAAAATAATTTACAAGACTAACTAAAATATTACAAAATGGAAATAAAAAAACACAAAGAAACTTATAAAAACCTACTCTAACACTTCCATGGATTAGAGTACTTAATTCAATCCATTAAAGCACCAATTACTCAGAAAACCAATAACTGTGACTATTCTTTCTATTACCCAGTCCGTACACACACTTACAAAAACAAGCCAAACCTTTCAAAAGGTCGAGGATAACTGTAAGTAGTTTACCAAGAAACAAACTCAATGGTTTCAAACAGTTATGAAACTAATTTCTTAGAGTTACAATTATGTAACAAATGTTGTCAATGTTGTCAATATTGTCAATGACAACATTGACAACTTTTACATCTTTTTGGATTTTCTATCCAAACTTGGTCATAAGTCTACCAAACTTAACCAAATGCCTATCTAAGGTGTTATAACATTGAAGTAGGACCTCAAGTCCCTTACTTTTATAATTTGGAATCATAATGCATAAAAACACCCTATTTTCCCTAATGTGGAGGATCTTTCAACTAAGGTCATTCCAAACCTATTAAGGCATCCTAAACTAACACACTTCACACCAGGACTTGTTTAGTACCCCTATTGTACTAGTGGTTTGGCTAGGACCACTACAATGCAAAACAACTTAGGAACCCTAGGTCCTCTATTAGCCCTACCTAGGTGCTCCTGCACCATACTCCCCCACAAGGGAAAGTTATGTCACTTCTATAGAGAAGATGTCTTTAGAGATGCCCACCTTTTTGAAGTCTACCTCTAGAATCCATGAGGCTTCTGATTTAGGCCCATGCTTCCACTTGATTAGGTGTTCCATGTACACTTTGTACCTTGTACTCTTCTTGACTCTTGAATCCAGAACTCTCTCAGCTTCCAACTGTGGCTTGGGAGGTAATACAGTAGCCTCAACATCACCACTAATCCCTTGATTATTTTGACCATTCTCATATATCTTCCCTTTGAACTGGATTAAGTCTTATACATTGAATGAAGATATGCTCAAATTTTATGGTAAGTCTATCTTGTATGCATTAGCCCCGTATTTGGCTATGATCTTGCAAGGTCCCACCATCTTCATCTAAATTTTAATAGGGACACCTTTCTGTAATCTAGATTTTTTTAAATGAACCATCACATAGTCACCTATCTCAAACTTAAAATCTCTCCTCTTTTCATCAACTTTGGCCTTCAACTTTTGTTGACTATCTTGGATTGTCTTCATGAATTGTTCCTTTATCTCCTTTATGGTTTGGGTAAAGTCCTTAGCATTACCACACTTCTACTCCATGCCACCAAGATCCCTAAGCTCACACACACCCCTTGGGTGTATCCCATAAACTATTTCAAATGGGCTTCTTCCTGTCATTCCGTTCTAACTATCATTGTAGGCATATTCTTCTTGGGGAATAACCACATCCCATGTCTGGCCATACTCCTTAGTTAGGAACCTCAATAGGTTACCCAAGACTCTATTGACCACCTCAGTTTGGCCATCAGTCTGAGGGTGGTGAGATTAACCAAAAGACAAGTTGGTTCCCAATCTATTCCACAAATTTTTCCAGAAATGGCTAATAAATTTCACATCCCTATCTGAAACAATACTTAGTGGTAAGCCATGAATTCTCACAATCCCTTTAAAAAACAAATATGCTATCTGACTAGCATCATGTGTAGTCTTGCGGGGAATGGAATGTCCCATTTTACTAAATCTTTCAACCACTACATAAATGTTATCATATCCTTGCTTGGTTTTGGGTAGACCTACTATGAAGTCCATGCTCACACACTCCCATGGCCTATTAGGGACTAGTAAAGGTTGATATAAACCTGCATTACTGATTCCTCCTTTGGCTTTCATGCATATGGCACACTACTCCACATACCTTGTAACATCTCTTACCAATTTTGGCCAGTGGTAGAACCATTGCACAAGCTCCAAGGTTTTTTTCATACCAAAGTGGCCAGTCAAAAACCCATTGTGTTTCTCCTATATGAGATTCTCTCTCAAGGATCCTCTTGGAACACATAACCGATTGCCCTTAAATAACAATCCATTTTGCAAAGTAAAATCAGAAAATTTTCTATGAAAGTGATTCTGAAAATAAACACACACCTTGTATGCTTCTCCAAAATCTTCATCTACCTTGTATAGATCTATGAAACTATCAATCCCTATGCTATTCAACTGAATTCCTTGGACTATCAACAATATCATGCTTAGTGCATCTGCAACCTTGTTTAATTGCCCTTTCTTATGCTTAATTGTAAATGTGAATTCTTGCAAATGCTCCATCCATTTCATATGCCTATTGCTTATTTTCTTCTGAGTATTTATGTAACTAAGGGCTTGGTTGTCAGTGAACACAACAAATTATTTGGGCAACAGATAATGCCTCCACTTTCTAAGGGACTAAACTAAAGCATATAGTTATAAATCATAAGAAGAGTATTTATTCTTAGGTTCATTTAATTTCTCACTAAATAAGGTAATTGGCCTACCTTCTTGATTCAATATACCCCCTACTACCATTTCACTAGCACCACACTCAATAGTAAACAATTTCTCAAAGATTGGAAATTGTAGGATAGGTTGAGTGGCTACTTGTTTCTTCAACAACTCAAAGACTTTCTCTGCTTCTAAGGTCCCCCTAAACTTAGTTTTGACTCCACCCTTAATGGTATCTAATAAAGGAGCACAAATATCACTAAAGTTCCTAATAAATTTCCTATAAAACTGGGATAACCAGTATAAACTTCTTACCTCATTTGTTGTGGTAGGTGGAGGCCAGTTTAGGATAGCTACCACTTTGTCTTGATCCATCTTCAAAGATCCTTTGGACACTACAAATCCCAAGTATACTAGTTCTTTCTTGAAGAAATCACATTTTTCAAGGTTGATAGCCAACTTCTCTTCATGTAATCTTTGCAACACTGCCTCTACATGCTTGATATGCTCCTCCTTGGTCTTGCTAAATATCAATATATCATCAAGATATACAACTACAAACTTCCCTATGAAGTCCTTGACCACTTCATTCATGAGCCTCATGGATCTTCTCAGAGAATGTGTGATGCCAAATGGCATCACAAGCCATTCATATAGCCCATCTGTGGTCTTGAATGTTGTTTTCCATTCATCCCCTTCTTTCACCCTGATTTTGTGATAACTACTCTTCAAATCCAACTTGGTAAAGTACATTTCCCCTCCGAGGAAATCCATGAGATCCTCAATCCTAGATATAGGGAACCTACACCTTATTGTAATGTTGTTTATAGCCCTTGAATCTGTGCAAAGTATCCATTTTCTACCCTTCTTGGATGCCAACACAACCAGGACTGAACATGGACTTATACTCTTTTTATTCAAGCCTTGATCCAAGATTTCTTGCACTTTCCTTGCCACTTCCAAATTTTGATCAAGTGTTAGCTTATAAGCTACCTTATTAGGAAAATATTCCCTAGGAACAAAGTCTATCTGATGACTTATTACTCTCCTAGGAGGTAAGGTAGCACGAGTGCCATCACTCACTATGTCCTTATACTTCTCAAGTAATTCTTGTATCTCTGATGGTAATGGCTCCTTGAATGGATTTTATTCCTCGTTAAGTCCTAGCACAATAGCATACCCTTCATTCTCATCATTCTTGAGATCCCTCAAAAACTCCTTTCCACTACACAACATGATGTTACAAGTCTTGGACTGTGGCTCCTCCTCTTCTAACAAAGACTGAATCTTGAAAGTTTTTCCTCATTTCTTGAATGTGATGGAATTCTCCTACCCATCATACACTGCCCCACTATCAAATTTTTGATGTCTTCCTAAAAAAAAATGACAAGCGTCCATTGGTAGGATGTCACATAATCGTTTGTCCTTATACCCTGTTGTAGAGAATTCCACCCATGTCTGCTCATTTACCAATACACTTTGGCCTTTGTTAAGCCATGTCACCTTATAGGGATTTACATGGGGTACTTTTGTTAACTTGAGTTTGTTGACTTCTTCCTCAGAGATAATATTATCAATGGAGCTAAAATCTACTATTACCTTACAAACTTTGCCAAGGATCTTGCATCTTATCCTAAAAAAATCCCTCCTATGCTTGGGTTCATCCTTACTTGGTTGTCTTATCAATACCCTTGTAAACACTAAATTCTCAACCATCTCTAAATCTACATGGTCAATCTCAGGTGCCTTGACACTTGAAGTGTCCTCATGAGCATAAGCCACTCTTTTATCATGATTAGAATTAGTCGGCTTGTCAGGGCATCTATATGTTGGATGGCCTAATTGACAACAGTTATAGCACTTACTTGCAAAGTATGAGTTACTTCTTAAATTCCTTCTTCATGTTCTTTTCATCTACTCTTAGGGTGGATTGATGACACCTCTAAACTATAGTTGGTGTCCACAAACTGATTTAGTCTTGGATGTTCCATTTTAATCCACCCAAGTACCTAGCAACTTTGATTGATTCATCTTCTTGTTTCATAGACCTAGGATACAATCTTTGGAATTCCTCTATATAAGAGGCCACATCTAGGTCTTTTTACTTTAAATTTTGTCTTTTCCTATGGAGTTGAATCTCATAGTCCTCTCACATATAATTCTCCTTTATCTTGGTCACCATTGCATTCCAATTGGCTATGGGTTGCTTACCTAATCTAACCCTCTCATCTTGAAGGTATTTCCACCATGCTAAGGCTGACCCTCTAAGCCTTGATTTTTCCACCTTGATCTTTTTTTCTTTAGTTACTCCTTCACACTCAAAATGGTTCTCCATTCCTTCAATCCAATCCATCAATTCCTCTATGTCCATCTTTCTAATAAACAGTGGTACACCTTCCAATCCCTTTCTTCCTATAGATTTTATGGCTTTTAGGAAGGGCTCTTCATTCAAGATAGGGTCTGGTTCATGGATAAGGTCTTCTTCTTCTATTTTCTTACCCCTATCACTTCTTTCAACTTCTTTGTTTCTAGCTTCTTCTTCTTCTAGCCTTATCTTCATTCCTTCTAAATCTTTTTCAAGGAGTCTCTTCTTCTCTTTTTTCTCATCCACCTCTTTAGCTAGCTTTGTATTTTTCACCATGATTGACTCTCCTACTGATTCACCATTAGCTGCAAACATACACTGACTTGCCAAGTCTTTAACATTCTCTGATATCAATTTGATGTAACACAAGTCTTTCTCTACCCTATCTTCTTCTACGGTATCCTTAGGCCACTCCTCTAACCTATTAAGTTTCTAGACTAATGCTACTCTCCTTACGATTCTCATCTAACGATCCTACTCCTTTCAACTTGTGAACACCAATCAAGTAGAACCACAACTCTTCACAACTCCTCTTAGGCTCTCAATATCCCTTCTTGACCCATCCTCAAAAACTTCAAAAACTAACCCAACATGATCAGAAATCACTCCACAGAGAGAAGTAGGATTTTAATATGTCACTAAGATACTTTTCAATACTTGCAAACACAATTCTCATTGGAACCCTAATTGAGTTTCAAGAAACACAAAAATTGCTTCCCAAATAGGGTTATAAGAAATTAGGCCTATTTTGGTGAAAACATCAAATAAATTGATAAAGTCCTTAACAAGCTGGAAAAAAATACTTTGATCTTGATACCCTTTATAGAGACCTAAAGGATTTTCAAGGTCTTTGGCTCCCAAACTGTCCGTATAGTACCTCCTATAATCATGCCTAAAATTAAGGGTTTCAAGCCATTCCAAGCCTTTCTAACAGAAGCCTTATTTCCCCCATCAAGAAAAATTCACCAATGCTTCCCATTGAATTTGGGACTTCAAGACTCATGTGTCTACCTCTCTCCACACTTTGGTTGATCCTTATCACCTCTGCAACTCACTGTGATCCCTAGCCATGCAACTATGGATCACCTACAGAATCACCTTAAAAATTTCTTCCTTACTTCCCAGAGCCCCTCCTTCACTGTACAATATGTACATGGAGTCATCTCCCTAATCCCAAAGGCCTGTGTAGATTCCTTGGTGGGAAGAGGATCTATGACCCCATCTTCACTAGTTGCCTGGTTCAGACCAATGACTGGACAAAAAACAAAATAATTTACAAGACTAACTAAAATCTTAAAAAATGGAAATCCAACACCACACAGAAACTTAAAAATACCTACTCTAACACTTCCATGTTTTACAAGACTTAATTTAATCCATTAAAACATCAATTACTCAGAAAAACAATAACTTCCACTGTTCTTTCTATTACCCAGTCCGTACACACACTTACAAAAATAAGCCAACCCTTTCAAAAGGTCAAGGATAGCCTTTAGTAGTTGACCAAGACACAAAATCAATAGTTTCAGATAGTTATGAAACCAATTTCTTGAAGTTTCAATCATGCAACAAATGTTGTCAATGACAATATTGACAACTTTTACATCTTTTTGGATTTTCTATCCAAACTTGGTTATAAGTATGTTGCCCCACTTTTGGTCTTTATACCTCAAGACAAAAATGGATGTTTTATGTGTAGTAGTAGTCATTGAAATTTCATGCGAGTCCAGAGTCTAAGTCTAGAAATCCCCTTAGGATAGAAGGCCTTTATCAAATTTCCCTAACTTGACTTCTCCTTCCTAAGCCGGGTGAATTCTAGGTCTGAAATCATGTTTTTATCAGGTAGTTTAAGTCCCCAATCCGATAAAGGCCATGTTTTAAAATATTCTAACCTTAAAATCACATACAGATGAAATACTTTGCGTCATATCTTCAAGTTGCAGCATTGGCGGGAAATCAAGTTTTAGCTTCTCCATGGCGGAAAATCATATGTGGAGTGTGCTTTCCACAATTGATAGACTTAAGAATATCAGAGGTAAATAAAGATGCAAAATGAGGAAGTCAGAAACAAGAAAGCTTTGAGCACTCATATCAAACCTATGGGAAACAAAAGAAATGATCAAGTGAAGAAAATTTCATGGAGTTCGCCATAGGCAAAAAAGTGGAAAATGGCTTCTCCTCTACTCCTACAGGTGGGTTTCGACTCACGAGATGCATTTTCCGCCAAACTATTAAGGTGAAGAAGTTTTGAAATATAATCCATCCCATAAGAGATCCAACATATATAAAGGCCAATGGAATCAATATATATCATTTTGGCACCCCTATAGGCCAAAATTCTCCTTTGGTGGATTTTCAGACAGAGAGAACTCCAAAAGTATTTTTCCGCCCAAAGGAGAAGTGAAAAAGTAATTTTTCACCTCTTCAAGAAAGTTACCATTATGGTTACTAAAGTAAAAAAATGTTTTCTAATCACATGTAAAGCAAAGTAATTAATTCAAATAAGGTCATTTTACTTTGTAACAGACTTGTTCATTAATGTAGGGGTCTTTTCATTCCTGTGGCGTGGGAAGTCGACCGTTAAATGATAAGAATTCAAAAGTATAAAATCAGTTGGAGATTTCAAACTGGAACCACCATTGTTCACCAAATTGTTTGAAACCAAAGTAGCTAAGACTAGTTGCCCATTGTATCTATATCCCGAAGAGAAATTTGAATCTCTAGGTTGAATCATACTCACATGGCTTCTATATTTGTGGTATTCGATGGAATGAACAACATTATCTTCAAGTGGCACAAAATCTCAAATACCTCAATGAGGGTCTTCGACAAGTAGAACTTCTAGAACAGATTGAGAGTGGAGCAAATGCACCCTATGACAGAAAAACTCAAGGAGAGTGGGTTAGTTGAAGCCACTTGTTTTCCTATAGTCATTCAAGCTCCTGAATTGGTCTGGGAATATATAGCCTGATATAACCCAGACACCAAGAAAATTCTCCTACCTGACAACTTGGTGCTCCTCTCCATTGATAGAGAGTCTGTCCAGAATTCCCTCTATATCCTGGAGCAAGTGGAATACTCTGAAATGACTTATTGTTAGGTGGTCTCTGAATACTTAGCGAAGAGACCAGTATGGGAAAGAGAGATTATGAAGTCATGGTTTACAAAACCCAAGAGCACCAAGGGCAAGTTGCCTAAAACAATATTTGGCGCAAATCTAAAGCCAAAGATTGTGGACATCCTGGTATTGCTTCATAGGATTAGAGGTGAGAGTGAAGCTCTTAATTTCGTTGAACAAAATTTCTTCCTGGTTTAGATAATCTTCTCTTAGCATCATTTCATTGACTGGGCACTTATGGTGAGTGATAATCTCTCGGATGCCCTTAATAGGGCCAAGTTCCAGAATGAATTCTACATGTCTTCTGTCCTCTTGTATATTTTAGGTACGATTCAAATCTGGCCTGGGCTTCCTAGGTTAGAGGAATTCCTAGATGATGTAAAAAGCTATGAGTTTTTCCATTCTTTGCAACTACAAAATAGTTATGCTGATTATCTCATAGTTAATGATGCCTTTACATTGAGACTATGTAGGTAGCTACAAGGTTGTCCGGAAAGGATATTTTCTCCTGAATCCATGGCTTTTATAAGCCAATTTGGATGCTATTTTAATCAGTTCGGAGATTTCTCATATCTTCGTCTTGCAGGTTTCGATGACTTTCCTTTGAAGCCGCCCAGATACCCTACTGACATGATCGTGTTGATCAAGGTAATGAGGCAAGCACTCTAGGTGAACCTGATCTATTCAAAGGAAAAGAAGAAAGGATATGAGTTCCCAATGACCATTGGAGCTTACAGTTGTGCATTTGGTCATAGGCGAAGAATGTTCTTAAAATATTCTTGAAGAAGTTCTCTCTGGAAACATATGACATTCTAAGGCCATAATATAATCCAGTTAATTATTCCAGAGATGTCTTACAGATGAGTCAGGCCTTTCACCATGTACCTAATATTGAGGACTATTGGGCCAATTGCAAAGATGACTTAGAGATCAGGGAAAGATTCTATGCCTGGTTAACCATTGAACAGATCAAAAATTTCAATGTTAACATTGCAGTAGAAGGGCTAGAAGATGATGGCAATCATCTATATGATGACACATACTTGGAGAAGATAAAGTCTACCCCTATCAACTTAGAGCCTATGCTAGACCAAGTAGTAAGTGACTTCCAGGCTCTGATGGGGGGGATTTACAAAAGAATAGTTCAATGGGTTGAGTGGACTGTAGGCCGATGGAAGAGGTTAGAAAGGAAGCCTCCCGCTCAGCAAACTCTGGCGAAGGCAACTTCTGGTGCCACAACCACTTCATCAACAACAATCTCTAAAGTTGCAAAAGGATCAATTCAACCATCGGGAGGAGGCGATGAACCTCCTGAGAAAGCTTCTCTCTTAGAGAAGACCTATGGAGAGTGTCCTCTTCCAGATATCAAAGTCACAGAAGTAGCAGTCCTGACAGATCAAATTAAGTCTACAGCTGAGCTTTCTAAAGCTATGGAGTCCAAATAGCTGATTAGTGCTATTGCTATAGATACTTCAGCTGGGTTTTTGACCCAAGAAACTCCAAAGAGGGTATCCCCTATCATAGTTGAAGTTGGAGAGGATAGCCCTAGTACCTCTATAGAATTAGATAAGAGAGCTGGGGAGAAATAGGAGGTTTCTCAAGTTGTAAAATTAATCTCCTCCTCACCTACTTTGGTGAATCCATTCACTTCCTGCCCTAAAGCTACTCCTCCACTCATAAGGAAGTTTTTCATCAAAGAGTTGGTCTCTGCCAACAAAGTCACCAGCACAGAGTCGTGGATAGCAAACACTCTAGAGCGCAAAAGGAAGAGAGTGGGAGAAGCAATCCCTAGCCAAGACACTCTATTATGGACCTTTCAACCCAAGGCTCCCACAAGCACACAAAAGAGTGTAAAGATAATGTCTACTCTGGGTCATGATCTTGAGATAGGGCACTTCACCATAGAAGTAGCCAAGCCCACTAAAGAAGGCAAACTTGAAGATCTGGTGGCTTCTAACTTTCAGTTGTAGTCATTCAATATGGGATTGGTTCGACATGATACCAAGGTGGACTGGTGGAAGTCCACTAATGTAGTAATAGAGGAAGAGATGGAAGATCTTAAGACTTCAAAAATTTATCTTAAGGTAGAAATGGCCCAGCTAACTAATCTCATCAGACAACTCCTAACTCTTATTGCAAGTGCTCCCAGTACCCAAAATTCCTTCGATCTCAGTGTTGCTGAGAACCAAGCCATTTTGGCTAAGTTGCAAGAGGATCAAAATTATGGGAAGATTAGTAAGAGGTGGATCGAGAGGCTCGAGTCAAAAGGTTTGGCAATCATTAAACAGTTAGGTAACACTCTTCTAAGGCTAGAAACGGAGAAGAGAAACATTGAGAAGAATTTACAGACTCTCACTGCAGAAAGAGTAAGATGCCAAGAATGCATATTCATGTTGCATGTGGTAGTAAAGATGAAGACTAAGGAGGCCCTAAAAGCTAAGATCCTATAGAAGGGTGATGAGCCCTTGATCCAATGGCTCCAAAGTCTGGAGTTCAAAATTGAGATGATCATTCAGGCTGAGACCGGACTACAACAAACAGATGTTAAAGTGCAAGAGGAATACAGTAAGGATTTTAAAATCCTCTTAGGACTGCATGTGGAATCACAAACCAACGATCAAGGAAAAGAAATAGTTGGATTAATCAACATGCAGAAGTCATTCATAGATTATTTGCACAATTTAGCAGAGCAGTCATCGACTCATCTAGACAAGGTGCCAGAGCTCCAGCAATTGAGTGGATGCATCTTTAGGGCTATGGAGGAACTGAAAGATCGGACAGAAGAAATCAAGACTCTAGCCAAAGAACATTCCAGATGGCTTGTCCGTTACACCAATGTCCACATCAATAGACATGAAGAGCTCATCCAAGTCATCACTACTATAATCTCCTATAGGGCTAAATTAGATAAGGGGAAGGAAACTAAATCATAAATATATTCTCCCCTTGTGCTATTTTTGTTGAATATTGTAATAGATAAACTCTTCATTATCATTTCTGGTTGGGGAAGTTGAACCGTTTCTGTTACCCCTTTTTGTAATGGTCCAATCTGGAACTCTATATGTATTATTTCCAAAATAAAAAAAAAGGTCGGCTAAATTTTGGTGTGAGGAATAGCATTGTTGCTGAGTCAATTGTTTATATCTAAATGCCATTTCTTTAACTATTCCATTGCATTTCATTTATCTTTCTGCTGAATTTGAGTGTCTCTTTTGAGTTAGATTTGTAATCTGTATTTGAACCAGAATTATGTATTATAATTTGATACGGCTAATTAAGGGGAAAATCAGTTGCTATTCTAAGTTTTGGGAATGTTCTTGCGATATAGATAGACTCAATATCATTACATTGTTAACCTTCAGTCTTGCATTTGCATTTTTAGTATTTGTCTATACATCACCAGTTTTGGGAGTTAATCTAATTGATAAGATCTCAGAATTGGCTAGATTTAGAATTGTATTTACTTCGCCTGAGCTATTTTCTATCTAGACTTAGCTTGGTTTACCTCTCTTGCTCTCGAGTTAAGAGCATACCCCTGTTAGATTACGAAAGATTAAAATTCATTGGATATTATTCATATAAGGGAGCTGTACCTTCCAATTTAGAGGGAAAATAGGTTTTCAAGTAACTATTTCCCAATTGTTCTTAAACATTTTTGGGTATTTTAGAGTTACATTCAAAAGAACAATTTGTTTACCAATAGATTTTTGGTGACTCTATTAGGGAAATGAACAGTCGTTATACCAGAAGTATACAATGAGGAAAGATGGTGCTTCCCCATGAAATCATAATTCTTGTGCTCCAACCTAATCTTGGATTCGATGACGATCAAGAGGATCTCATTTCCTCATTATATACTTTTGTCTGGAGATATAGAAGAAGCACTAAGCACTATAGAAACACCAGTCAAGTGCTTGAAATAGAAGAAGCTAGAGTAGAAGCACTTGAGAGAGCCATACAAAGATGAAATCTAAGAAGGGAAGAGCGTGAAGTTAGGCCACAACACTAGGCAAAAATCTAGAGCCTAAAAGATTTCTCAAAAGTACCAGGAAAGAAGGTAGTATAGACCCGGTCTTTGAGAGGCTTGCGGATATTAATTTTGCTCATTTAGATGTACTTGTAAGGAAACTCAAGTGCGGAAATAGCTTCCTACACTAATCTCTAAAGGAAAGTATTGTGCAAATTGTATTAAGTCCTTACAATTTTAGATTTGTTAACTACTTTAACAATGATATTGCAGCCACATACCATGCATATAGAAAATAGAGAATGACACAATGATTTACCCTGGGGAAAACCTTTCGGTAAAAAACCCTAGCACTCCAAAACCTGCACAATGTATTATCTTCAAAGCAATGGTTACAACATACTTGCAATGCAAGTTCTTTTAGGAGATAATCGACACTCTAAGACAAATCCAGTAGCACCAGATCATACCAACAATACGCTCTTTTCGTATCCTTTCCTGTAACCCTAAAAAACACTTATATCATGCACTTTCCTTTTTAGGGCAACTTCCAAGGATAGCCATATTAGGGTTTTACCATTCTCTGAGGAAGAGTGTAAAGTACTCAACTTTATCAGTTGCCACATGTCTTGCATGTCTTCTCTTGTCATTGAAATATCCTAGAAATAGCTCTTACGTGTCATAGGAACCTGTCATAATCGTTTCAGCCATGATCTCCTTACACACAATTCAAGATACCAACACATCAAGTGGAGTGACACATCAACATGCCAACTAGACATGTACACTCACACTTAATTACGTTATTTGCAAGAAAATACATTTTACAAAACAAATAATAAAAATAGGAATTATCCAAGGTTGAGACACCTCATTCCTAACAGTACCCCATCGGGGAAATAGATTTGTAAGGAGCCAAAGTATACCTTCTTCACCTCCTAAACAAACTACCCAGTTATCCACCACTTGCCAAGTGTTGACATTGCATGGAGTAGTTGCCCCTCCCGTCGTCAATCTAACACCCTACTTACCCCAAGTAGCTATGGCACTCCCTTGGGCCGCTGCAGTCGGACCCCTGCAACTAGCAACATATAATTCTCTCCCTACAGGCTCTAGAAAGAACATTCCCAAATTTTCTAGAGACGGGAAAGTATCTACAGATGAGCATATTGCCGCATTCTTCGCTTTAGTTAAAATTCTAGCAGTTTGAGAAGAAGACATGGCCGTCAGACTATTCGTTGAGACTCTCGTTGAAGGTGCCGCTGATTGGTTTCATAATTTACTTGATTCTTCTATTACCAATTGGGCTACTATGAGAGCTGCCTTTGAAAGAAGGTTTAAGACTGCTGAAGATGAGCATGCTCTGTTGACTCAATTGACTTCTATCAAGAAAGAGCCGTGGATCAACATGAGAGATTTTATAGCTAAATTTAACAAGCTGGTAAATCGTATCCCAGTGGATGACAGGCCTACCACAGGAAATTTGAAAAATTTCTTCATAAGTGCTATGCCACCGGACATCAATTATGATCTAAGGAGAATGAAACTTGGAAATTTTGGTGCCACATAGACAACTACTGTAGAACTCGAAGACCACATGATTACATCTGGGAAATGGAAAAGAGAGATACAATCTAGAGCCAATAGTAGCAATACTACGTCATCTAATGAGATGATCCAAAAATTGTCTAATGAATTCACTGCCTTCAAGAGACAACTTCCTAGATTCAATAATCCCTACCAGAAAAACTTCCAGGAGCAGCCTGGAAGATATAACAATGGGAGGAATGCAGAAGGAAAAATGTTACATTAAACTACTCCATCCCAGAGACTAGCTATAGAGGCTCCTCCTAAAAGAGGGAACATGTCTGCCTTCCACTTAACCATAGATCATGATGGGGAAAGCTTCCCTGATGTAGCTCATGCTTGGAAAATGCATCAGACTGACGAGTGGAATGTTGGAGTGTCTGGAGCTGAACTAGATTCATACTCACATGGCAACTTTGAAAACTTATATTTAGAGTATGAATCCGATTCAGAGCAAGAAGCAACATGTTATGCCACAATAGATGGGACCTCTTATATAGTCCTCACCTAGAGTCAGAAGGATAAAGGCCCTGGTTTGCCACTACCTAAAAATAACGAGGCATCTAATTCAAATTCAAAGGAGCCCAATCAAGGTCTGAGGATGCTGCAACTAGGTAAAGAACAAAACTCTTTTGACATTATTCAATTTTGTAGAGATTCCAAAATTCAGATTTCTCCCATAGACTATCTTAAGTCTAATCCTGTTGAGCTGCAAAAGCTAGAAGATTATTGTAAAGGAGGAAGCCAAGAGTTGAATCAAAATGTCATGAATACTATAGAGAATGAATCTTTATTTGTAGACCCAGTTGAACAAAGGGATTCATCCATTTTAGCCACCTTCCATGGCCAAAATCCTGACCCATTCTACGTGTCATTATATATTAATGGTTGCAGGCTGAGCAATTATATAATAGACTCCAGACCCTCAGAAAATGTAATGCCATCAACTGTGGCCAAAGCCTTAGGAATTACTCTCACTAAAGCTCATGGTAGGTTTTACTCCATGGATTCCAAGCAAGTACCCCTGGTTGGTCAAATTAAGGATGCTCAAGTGGCTTTTGCAGCACATCCCAAAAAGAGGATGTTGCTAATGATCCTTGTTGCTGATATACCTGCTAGCTACGGGTTGTTGTTAAGCAGGAGTTTTTGTAGAGACCTTGGAGGGGAGATAAAGCTAGATTGGTCCCAAGCCTTAATCCTAGTAGGTAATAAAAAGATTAAACTAGTTCCCGAAGAAAAGGCTAAGTTTATAGTGTTGAAATCTGATGACCCTAAAGCTCAAATCCTGTATCAAGAATTGGAGTTTGGAAATTATATGTTGTTCACTGATAAACCTAAGAAAGAAATGAAAACCAACAAAGAGGAAAAGAAATTTTCCGTGTAAGAAATACCACCACAGATATGGACTCTTGAATTTGACGGCAGTTGTGCGTTGTCAGGGTCCGGTGCAAGTGTGGTCTTGATATCACTAGACGGAGTATCTGAACCCTTGGCTTACAAATTAGAGTTTGGGAACACCAACAACACTGCTGAGTATGAAGCCCTTCTATTAGGGATTATCGCCGCAAAAGAAAGAGGTGTGAAAATTCTGAGAGCTTGTGGTGATGCTGAGCTAATTGTATGACAAGTCAAGAATCAGTACTCTATAAAGAACCATAGGTTGAAGAACTACAGAAACAAAGTATGGGATGAAATAGAAACATTGGATGCTTTTTTTATCAAATCTATGCCAAGAGATTTGAATTCCAAAGTGGACTCTTTGTCTATCTCAGCTTCATTACTACTTCCCCATCTAGAATTCAAAGATAAAAATTACAAGTGGAGGTTATATATCGACCATCTGTGCCTGATAACATGGAATATTGGAAAGTTTTTGAAGATGACAAGAATCTCCTTCTCTTTCTAGAGAGCGGTGGTGACTTCCATAAAGATGTTCATGGCAACTATAAAGGAAACTGCCAAGATGAGCTAAAGAAAGATAAGTTGGATGTTATTCAATTGCAAGGTAATATCATGCCGCCCCATCTGGTCACTCTTGAAAATCTCTTCAATAGACATGACATGTTTGTGAAGAAGAAATGAATCAAAAGAGGGCCTACCACTGGCGAATATGAAGGAATGAATATTGGAACTGAAAAAGACCCCAAGATGATCAATATCGGGAAGTGTTGTACCAAAGAAGAAAGGAATGAGGCCAAGAAGATTTTTCTAGAATACTCAGATGTTTTTGCCTGGAGCTACGAAGATTTGAAAATTTTTATGAACGGGAAATTCAAACACCAGATTCCCTTAAAACCTGAAGCTACTCCATTCAGGCAGAAGCAAAGAAACTACAACCCCAAAGTTTTTGATGCCATATTTAGGGAAGTTGATAAAATGATCAAAGCAAAGATCAGATATCCCTTCCATCACTCTACTTGTGTTGTGAACATAGTGCTTGTGAGGAAGAAGAACAAAGAAATAAGGATCTGTGTTGACTTCAGAAATCTAAATCAATCTTCTTTGAAGGAAAACTATGCCCTTCCCAACATGGATCATCTCTTGCAGATCATGGCTAGAGCTAAAATGATGTCTATGTTAGACAACTTCTCAGGGTATAATCAAATAGAAGTTGAGAAAGTGGATCAGCATAAAATGGTTTTCACTACTTCGTGGGGGACCTTCGCATATCATAGGATGTTGTTTGGATTGATCAATGCCATAGCTACTTTTCAGAGAGGTATGGATATTTCCTTCAGTGATATGAAGAACAAAATTATTGGTATGTATCTAGATGATCTTACCATGTGCTCTAAAAAGAGAGTAGATCATATAAATGATCTAAGAAGAGTATTGCAAAGGTGTCGGGAGGACGGGATTTCATTGAATCCCAAGATATCAGTGTTTTGCATAACTAAAGGAAAACTATTGGGTCATATTGTCTCCCAAGAAGGTATAAGGATCAATCCAGAAAGGGTGAGAGCTATTCAGCAACTCAGTTTATTGGTGAATAAAACTAGAGTGAAGTCATTTTTCAGTCAAGTTAACTTCCTTAGGAGATTTGTTCCCGATTTCTCCGAAGTTACTAAACACATTGTTGATACGATGAAGGGGAATGTGAATTT
Organism: Thuja plicata; assembly: GCA_018584345.1. NCBI lineage: Eukaryota > Viridiplantae > Streptophyta > Pinopsida > Cupressales > Cupressaceae > Thuja > Thuja plicata. Next base: position 1,284,552 of record MU227293.1, read on the forward strand.
CAAATGGAATGACCCTGGTAAGCAAGCTTTCAAAAGCATCAAGAATGCCATAGCTAAGCCCTAGTGTTATGTCACCTAGATGATAAGAAAGATTTTGTAATTTACTGTTATTCTTCTGAACATACTCTGTTAGCAATTCTAATGCAAGAGAATGAAGAGGGAATTCAAGCCCCCATCACTTTTATGAGTACACCTCTAAAAAAATATGAGCTGAGATATTCTTAGACTGAAAAGCATGCTTTTGCGGTGGTAAAGGCTCTTAATAATTTCAGGTTTTATATCCTACATTCCCACTCTCTTTTGTATGTGCCTGATGTTGCAGTGAAGAGTGTTTTGACTCAACAAGATGTGGAGTGTAATAACCGAGGAGCATGGGTAGCTAAAACCCAAGAATATGACATAGAGATAAAGCCCACCAAGTTGGTAAGAGGGAATGCCTTGTGCAAGGCAATGGCAGAAAATCAAGTAGACAAAGACCCAAAAGCTACACAGTTGGTTTTGGTGGTAAGTATGCAAGACCCATGGTTTGAAAACATTGTGTATTTCTTGACCTATGGTGAATGTCCTGAAGGATTAACTTCAAAGAAAAGGAGAGACCTGAAATTAAAGGCTTCTAAATATGTAATCTGGGAGGATGGACTATATAAAAGATCTATAGATGGAACATTCCTCCGATGTGTCGAAAAACAACAAGAGAAGTTGTTAAAGGTTTTTCATGATGAAACCTATGGAGGACACTTCTCCTAATTAGTCACTGCATTCAATATTTTGAGACAGTGTTATTACTGGCCGAGAATGTTTAAAGATGCATACCAGTGGGTGGCAAGATGCAAAAAATGCAAGATGTTTACTAGGAAGCCACAGTTAGCATCATTACCCCTCAGACTAGTGATAATTGAAGGGCCATTCCAACAGTGGGGACTTGATTTTATTGGTCCTATAAGCCCTACATCCAGTGTAGGTCATACTTGCATAATTACTGCAACTGACTACTTCACAAAATGGGTGGAAGCCAAGGCAACCAAAAGCACCACTTCAGAAGTAGTATGTGAGTTTATCAAAGAAAATATTCTGGTAAGATTTGGTGTACCTATTAAGTTGGTTATGGATAATGCCACATACTTTTCTTCTCAAGAAATTACTAAATTTTGTTTCGAGTATGGCATCATGATCAGCCATTCTTCTGATTATTTCCCTCAAGGGAATGGCCAAGCGGAGTCTAGCAACACCCATTTGGTGAACATCATGAAAAAGCTCGTGGCAGAAAACCAGAGAAGTTGGCATAAAAAGATCTATGAAGCCCTCTGGGTGGATAGAGTGACCCCCAAAAGATTCATTGGTGTATCTCCTTTCAAAATCATCTATGGGGTAGAAGCTAGTCTCCCATTTCCGTTGGAATTAGCAACTTGAAAGCTGAGGATAGTAGTAGAAGATGGCATATATGAAGATGGTTTAGAGAAGAGAATCATGTACCTGAGCAAATTGGAAGAAGAAAGGGAGAAAATGGTTGATCATATCACACGTCATCAGATGTGTGTGAAGAACCTGTTTGATAAAAAGAGTAGGCCCTAGAAATTTATGGAGGGAGACATGGTGCTATTGTGGGACAAGCACGGGGCACCCAAAGGCATGCACAGGAAATTTGAAACACTTTGGAAAGGACCTTTAAAAATCCATCAGGCATTCAATAAAAATTCTTTCAAATTGACTTATCCTGATGGTGAGGCACTACCCTTGTTGTATAATGGTCAAGATTTAAAGCTCTATCAGATCTAAATTGAAACCAGGTAAACCCTGTGTTGTACAATAGTTACGTTTAGTTCCTATTTTTGTTTTCCTAGTTAGGTTTCCTTTCTACTTTCCTTTCTATGTCTTGCTTTAGTTTTGTTGTGAGCTGCCTTTTGTTGAGCTTTGCAAAACCAGAGATTTGAGTTCCTTGCTTAGACATGTGAATGTCCAAGTTCCCAGACAGAGCCATCTGTTGCCCCACTTTTGGTCTTTATACCTCAAGGAAAAAATGGATGTTTTATGTGTAGTAGTAGTCATGGAAGTTTCATGCAAGTCCAGAGTCTAAGTCTAGAAATCCCCTTAGGATAGAAGGCCTTTATCAGATTTCCCTAACTTGACTTCTCCTTCCTAAGCTGGGTGAATTCTGGGTCTGAAATCATGTTTTTATTGGGTAGGTTAAGTCCCCAATCCGATAAGGGCTGTGTTTTAAAAGATTCTACTCTTAAAATCACATATAGATGAAATACTTTGCCTGATATCTTCAAGTTGCAGCATTGGCGGGAAATCAAGTTTTAGCTTCTCCATGGCAGAAAATCACATGTGGAGTGCACTTTCCACAATTGACAGACTTAAGAATATCAGAGGTAAATAAAGATGGAAAATGAGGAAGTCAGAAACAAGAAAGCTTTGAGCACTCATATCGAACCTATGGGAAACAAAAGAAATGATCAAGCGAAGAAAATTTCATGGAGTTCGCCATAGGCAAAAAGCGGAAAATGGCTTCTCCTCTGCTCCTACAGGCGGGTTTCGACTCGCGAGGTGCGTTTTCTGCCAAACTATCAAGGTGAAGAGGTTTTGAAATATAATCGATACCATAAGAGATCTGGCATATATAAAGGCCAATGGAATCAATATATATCATTTTGGAAACCCTATAGGCCAGAATTCTCCTTTGGCAAATTTTCAGACAGAGAGCACTCCAAAAGTATTTTTTTGCCCAAAGGAGAAGCAAAAAAGTAATTTTCCGCCGCTTCAAGAAATTTACTGTTATGGTTACTAAAGTAAAAAAATGTTTTCTAATGGCATGTAAAGAAAAGTAATTAATGCAAATAAAGCTGTTTTACTTTGTAATAGACTTATTCATTAATGTAGGGATCTTTTCATTCCTATGGTGCGGGAAGTTAGCCGTTAAACGGTAAGAATTCAAAAGTATAAAATCAGTTGGAGATTTTGAACTGGAACCACCATTGTTCACCAAATTGTTTGAATTCAAAGTATCTAAGACCAATTTCTCATTTTCTCTGTATCTCGAAGAGAAATTTGAATCTCTAGGTTGAATCATACTCTTATGGCTTCTAGATTTGTGGGATTCGACAGAATGAACAGTAATATCTCTGAGTGGCACAAAATCTCAGATACCTTACTGAGGTTCTTCAACATGAAAAACTTCTAGAATAGATTTAGAGTGGAGTAGATGCACCCTATCATAGAGAAGCTCAAGGAGAGTGGTTTAGTTGAAGCCGCCAGTTTTCCTGTAGCCGTTCAAGCTCCTGAATTGGTTTCGGAATGTATAGCCTAATATAACCTAGACACCAAGAAAATTCTCCTACCTGAAAAAATGGTGTTCCTCTCTATTGATAGAGAGTCTATCTAGAATTCCCTCTGTATCCCAAAGCAAGTGGAATACTCTAAAATGACTTATAGTCAGGTGGTCTCTGAATACTCAGTGAAGAGACCGGTATGGAAAAGAGAGATTATGAAGTCATGGTTTAAAGAACCCAAGAGTGCCAAGGGCAATTTGCCTGAAACATTATTTGGCACAAATCTGAAGCCAGAGATCATGGACAACCTGGTATTGCTTCACAGGATTAGAGGTGAGAGCGAAGCTCTTAATTTTGTTGAACATCATTTCTTCCTGGTTCAGATAATTTGTTCTCAGCATCATTTCATTGACTGGGCCCCTATGGTGAGTGAGAATCTCTCAGAAACCCTCAATAGGGCCAAGTTACAGAATGAATTCTACATGTCTTCTATCCTCTTGTATATTTTAGCTATGATTCAAATCTAGTCTGGGCTTCCTAGGTTAGAGGAATTCCCAGATGATGTAAAAAGCTATGAGTTTTTCCCTTCTTTGCAACTATAAAATAGTTATGTTGATTATCTCATAGTTAATGATGACTTTACAATGAGACTGTGTAGGGAGCTACAAGGTTGTCTGAAAAGGAGATTTTCTCTTGAATCCATGGCTTTTATAAGCCAATTCGGATGCTATTTTATTCATTTCAGAGATTTCTCATATCTTTGTCTTGCAGGTTTCGATGACTTTCCTTTGAAGCTGCCCAGATACCCTACTGACATGATCGTGCTGATCAAGGTTATGAGGCAAGCATTCTAGGTGAACCTAATCTATTCAAAGGAAAAGAAGAAAGGATACGAGTTACCAATGACCATCGGAACTTACAGTTGTGTGTCTCGGTTGGAGGCGAAGCATGTTCTTAAAACATTCTCGAAGAAGTTCTCTCTAGAAACATATGACATTCTAAGGCCACAATATGATCTAGTTAATTATGCCAGAGATGTCTTACATATGAGTCAGTCCTTTCACCATGTACCTAATATTGAGGACTATTGGGCCAATTGCAAAGATGACTTGGAGAGAAGGGAAAGATTATAGGCCCGATTAACCATTGAATAGATCAAAAAGTTCAATGTTAACATTGCAGTAGAAGGGCTAGAAGATTATGGTAGTCATCTGTACAATGACACAGACTTGGAGAAGATAAAGTCCACCTCTATCAGCTCAGAGACTATGCTAGACCAAGCAGTAAGTGACTTGCAGGTTCTAATGGGGGGTATTTACAAAAGAACAGTTCAATGGGTTGAGTGGACTGCAGGAAGAAGGAAGAGGTCAGAAAGGAAGCCTCCCACTCAGTGAACTCTGGTGAAGGCAACTTCTGGTGCCACAACCACTTCATCAGCAACAATCTCTAAAGTTGCAAAAGAATCAATTCAACCATCGGGAGGAGGTGATGAACCTCCTAAGAAATGTTCTCTCTTAGAGAAGATCTATGGAGAGGGTCCTCTTCCAGATATTAGAGTCACAGAAGAAGCAGTCCCGACAGATCAAATTAAGTCTACAGCTGAGATTTATAAAGCTACGGAGTCTGAACAGTCGATTAGTGCTATTACTATAGATACTTTGGCTGGGACTTCAACCCAAGAAACTCCAAATAGGGCATCCCTTTTCATAGTTGAAGTTGGAGAGGATAGCCCTAGTACCTCTACAAAATTGGATAAGAGAGGTGGGGAGAAATAGGAGCTTGCTCAAGTTGTAAAATTAATCTACTCCTCACCTACTTCGGTGAATCCATTCACTTCTCACCCTAAAGCTACTCCTCCACTCATAAGGAAGCTATCCATCAGAGAGTTGGTCTCTGCCAACAAAGTCTCCAGCGTAGAGTCATGGATAGCAAACACTCTAGAGCGCAAAAGGAAGAGAGTGGGAGAAGCAATCCCCAGCCAAGACACTCTATCACGGGCCTTTCACCCCAAGGCTACCACAAGAAAACATAAGAGTGTAAAGACAATGTCTACTCTAGGTCATGATCCTGAGATAGGGCACTTCACCATGGAAGTAGCCAAGCCCACTAAAGAAGGCAGACTCAAAGATCTGGTGGCTTCTGACTTTCAGTTGCAGTCATTCGATATGGGATTGGATTGACATGATACCAAGGTGGACTAGTGGAAGTCTACTAATGTAGTAATGGAGGAACAGCTGGAAGATCTTAAGAATTCCAAAATTTAGCTTAAGGTGGAAGTGGCCCAGCTAACTGATTTCATTAGACAACTCCTAACTCCTATTGTGAGTGCTCCCAGTAGCCAAACTTCCTTCGATCCCAGTGCTGCTAAGAACCAAATCATTTTGGCTAAGTTGCAAGAGGATCAACATTATGGTAAGATTGGTAAGAGGTGGATCAAGAGGCTCGAGTTGAAAGGTCTGGAAATCATTGAATAGTTAGGTAACACTCTTCTAAGGCTAGAAATGGAGAAGAGCAACATTGAGAAGAATTTACAGACTCTCAATGTAGAAAGAGTAAGATGCAAAGAATGCATAGTCATGTTGCATGTGGCAGTAAAGATGAAGAATAAAGAGGACCTCAAAGCTAAGATCATACAGAAGGGTGATGAGCCCTTGATCGAATGGCTCCAAAGTCTGGAGTTCAAAATCAAGATGATCATTCAGGCTGAGACCGGACTACAACAAACAGATGTTAAAGTGCAAGAGGAACAGAGTAAGGATTTTTAACTCCTCTTAGGACTCCATGCAAAATCGCAAACCAGCAGTCAAGGAAAATAAATAGTTGGAGTAATCAACATGCAGAAGTCATTCATAGATTATCTACACAATTTAGCGAAGTAGTCCTCGACTGATCTAGACAAGGTACCAGAGCTCTAGCAATTGAGTGGATGCATCTTTAGGGCTATGGAGGAACTGAAAGATTGGACATAAGAAATCAAGACTCTAGCCAAAGAACATTCCAGATGGCTCATCTGTTACACCAATGTCCACATCAACAGACATGAAGAGCTCATCCAAGTCATCACTGTTGTAATTGCCTATAGGGCCAAATCAGATAAGGGGAAGGAAATTGAATCATAAATATATTCTCCCCTTGTGCTATTTTTGTTGAATTTTATAACGAATAAACTCTTGGTTATCATTTCTGGTTGGGGAAGTTGAACCTTTTTGGTTACCCCTTTTTGTAACGGTCCAATCTGGAACTCTATATGTATTATTCCCAAAATCAATAAAAAGGTCATCTAAATTTTGGTGTGAGGAATAGCATTGTTGCTGAGTCAATCGGGTATATCTGAATGCCATTTCTTTAACTGTTCCATTGCATTTCATTTATTTTTCTATTGAATTTGAACGTCTCTTTTGAGTTAGATTCGTAATCTATATTTGAACCAGGATTCTTTATTATGATTTGATATGGCTAATTAAGGGGAAAATCAGTTGCTATTCTAAATTTTGGGAATGTTCTTGCGATATAGATAGAGTCAATATCATTACATTTGTAACCTTCAGTCTTGCATCTACATTTTTAGTATTTGTTCATGCATCACCAGTTTTGGGAGTTAATCTGATTGATAAGATCTTAGAATTGGCTAAATTTAGAATTGTATTTACTTCCCCTAAGCTATTTTTTGTCTAGACTTAGCTTGGTTTACCTCTCCTGCTCTCGGGTTAAGAGCATACCCCTGTTAGATTAGGAAAGATTAAAATTCATCAGATATTATTCATATAAGGGAGTTGTACCTTCCAATTCAGAGGGAAAATAAGTTTTCAAGTAACTATTTCCCAACTGTTGCATTCAATTGTTCTTAAACATTTTTGGGTATTTTAGAGTTACATTCAAAAGAACAATCTGTTTACCAACAAAGTACACTAAACTTAACCAAATGCCTATCTAAGGTATTATAAAATTTAAATAGGAAATCAAGTCCCTTACATGTCAAATTTTACATCATAATGCATAAAAATACCCTTTTTGACCTAATGTGGGCAATCTTTCAATTAAGGTCATTCATGACCTATTAAGGCATCCTAGACTAACACACTTCACACTAGGACTTATTCAGTCCCATTATTGCACTAGTGGTTTGGCTAGGAACACTACAAGAAAAAACACTTAGGAACCCTTAGTCCTCTAACTAGCCTACCTAGGTGCTCTTGCACCACTTTGCAACTCAAACAGACCTTGAACCCTGAAAACTTATTGAAAATTAGGAAAGCTAAAACTAAAACTGACCTAACTATGCTTGATAACACTTAGGGAAAAGTGGAAAAATAACCTACCCTAGCCTAACCTACCCTAGCCTAACCAGTAACAAAACATGCTAAACAAAATCATTTAATGGTTCTGAAAGATATTTTCCTTTCCTTAATGCACAATGAGAATCATATCCAAAAGCAACTGTATGGAAAACTGAGATACACTTGACCAATTTGTGCAATGCTTTTTGTTTATGTTTGTAGCTTTAGTCGTATGATCATTAGAAAACATATAATATATGTTGATTAATAATAATATAATATATATGTTATATTATTATTAATCATATGAAATTTAATATTTAATATTAAATTATTATTCTTAATTAATAATTGATTGATGAAACATTATAAGATTGATTAAATTATAATTAGTTGGAAGAGGTATGTCATTTCTTATAAATAATAATGAATAGACATGTCCCATGAAGGGACATGTCTCTCCTATACTCGTTCCCAATATAAATGAAAGAGAAATTGTTGTATTTGGAAAATACATACAACATAGAGTGTTATTACATTAGCAGCTATCCTAAAAACTTAACATGGTATCAGAGCCCGACTTCAAATGTAAGAGAGTAGTTTGTTGATGGTGAATGTGTGGATGTCTCAGAAAATACATTCTCAGTAAAAGGACCATATCTCACATATACACCATTGGAGTTTTTTAAATTTAGGATATGTTGGTGAAAACCTAATTTCAAAGAATCTCACCAAAGTGATTAGAGAGAAAGTCTTGGATTCAAAAGTTATGACGGACTATGAATAGGTCTATGTGAAATTTCTAAAAATGACTTTCATTAAAGAGATATTTTAAATTGTTATCATCATGGTCAAGCAATAACAAAGAAGCATTCATTCAAGGAAGGGTGTCTATTTCTATAAATAAAGCATCAATTATATAGTGTCACCTCTCTTGGATAAATCATGTCATTTCATAAGAAGACATCAATAATATAGTGTCACCTCTCTTGGATAAATCATGTCATTTCATAAGAAAACATCAAAATTGTTCAAAGATATAAGAATTGGAATTGTACATTGTGGAGGGAGAATAATAACCAATGTTACATTTCCATGCTTGGTGTGGGGAGATAATTCAAATTAGAGATGTCTCTCAAATAATATTATAAGGTGTTTTATGATTTGATGTATATGGACCTTCATTGAAGAAACTTGTGGCGAGGATGTTGATGTGCAAGATAAGTATTTATTATCTTTTAATATTACATTTATCTACTCATTATAGTTTCTCTCTCATCTGTATTTCTATAGGTACTATAAGAGATATTTGTCTTCATATTTTCTGGAGATGCTCTTGGATGAAAAATAAAATTAGATTCAGAGGGAGTCTAACTCTTTAGAGGTGACTTTGGATGAAGAGATAAAATATTGACATCGGAATCATAGGGAGTCTGATAGTTTGTCTTAAGAAATATTAGATGATCAATAGATTGATATTGGCTCAATGAGTTCTTCTCTATGAGATAAGTTCAAGGTGAAATCCCTTCTTACCCTTTGTGCTGAGGCATGATGGATGTCATGTGTGTGACTCCATATTTTTTAATGGTCCTGCCCCCTATGTAAATCATGATGAAGTGACAAATTCTAAATGATTATCACTTGTATATGTTAAATTTATGAAAAGGTGACGATCTTACAATAACTTGATCTTCTATCATGATAGACATCTTATGATGGATGAAATAGATCATGATAGATGATATGAATGTTCCTATGGTAAGTGCACATTACCTATGGACATATTTTGAGTACTTGGTGGACATCATGTGACTTGATGTTGGTAGGCCATTACTCTGAGTACTTGGTGGACATCATGTGACTTGATGTTGGTAGGCCATTACTCTGAGCACTTGGTGAATATCAAGAAACTTTATATTCTGTAGTCCAATGCTCCTGATATCATGAGATGATATCTTTGTAAACTTTTGAGTACCTGGTGGACATCATGTGACTTAATGTTGGTAAGCCATTACTTTGAGCACTTCCTGAATATCATGCGACTTGATATTCTGTAGGCCAATGCTCCTGATATCATGACACAATAGCTTTGTAAAATTTTGAGTACTTGGTGGACATCATGTGACTTGATGTTGGTAGGCCATTACTTTGAGTATTTGGAGAATATAATGTGACTTGATATTTTGTGACAAATACTTCCAATATCATGAGATGATATTTATAAATACTTTTGAGTTATGGTCAATATCATGAGAATTAATATTCTTGGTCAGACCATATCTCTATTATCATATTGAGGTGATTGCTAAAATATTTTTGAGTTATGGTGAATATCATGAGACTTGATATTCTTGTTCAGACCATATCTCTTGATATCATGATGAGGTGATATCTTCTCTCTTAAAAGTAAAGGATCTTTTGTTAATCATATTTTGATGAATTTTATCTTTCATAACTAAGAGGGAGTGTTGATGTTTTGTGTAGATATGGTAAGGGTCATAAGTGTTGACATGGGAAACTACTACATATTTTGTTTGATCATCCTCCCTAGCTAAGAGGGAGTGTTAATGTTTGTAGCTTTAGTCGTATGATCATTAGATTATATATAATATATTTTGATTAATAATAATATAATATATATTTTATATTATTATTAATCATATGAAATTTAATATTTAATATTAAATTATTAAATTATTATTCTTAATTAATAATTGATTGATGAAACATTATAAGATTGATTAAATTCTAATTAGTTGGAAGAGGTATGCCCTTTCTTATAAATAATAATGAATAGACATGTCCCATGAAGGGACATGTCTCTCCTATCCTCATTCCCAATATAAATGAAAGAGAGATTGTTGCATTTAGAAAATACATACAACATAGAGTGTTATTACATTTACAGCTATCCTAAAAACTTAACACTTTTAAAAGAACAAAAGCAATTTCACTTACTTTAATAATATGGTCAAGATGCTTGTTGATTTGAATTTGATTAGCGCATTGAATCTCCTCCTCTTTAGCTACACCTTTAAGTTTAGGTGTTAGAGTTGGCACCTCCTAGGTCTCATTTAGCCTTGCTAGGTGTCTGATGGGGCAGCCTCTAGATAGAGAAAAATTGGGGATTTCTTTTGGTGCTCTTTTTCTTGAACACACTCCTTCTTATGTATATGAACTAATCTAAGCTCCTTAGATGGAATTAGGTGAGGTAAATATAGGACCAGCCTATCATCAAGGTTCAAATAGAACCTTTCAAGATCATCACAAAATGAGTCATCCTCATCATCCATCTTACTTTCTTGCACTAATCCAGTTCGAGAAACCTTTTGGTCTCCTAGCTCTTGAGAACATAAAACTTGCTCATATTCTCCATTATGTTGACCTGAAACTAATGAAGACACTAGTTGAGGCATATTATCTTCCTCAACATAGATGGGAATTTGGTCAGAAAAAGGCTCTGCATCTCTTGTTCAACACCTTCTTCCCTCTGTTCATTGCAAAGAGGCTCCTAAAGTTATATCTGATAAGCTTCCTTGTATTTCATAGCTGTGGAAATCAACAGTCGTATTGTATCTTTATGCTCCTGTAGCTCTTTATCATGAAAATCCCTATGAGATGCTAGCTCTTTTTTGAAATCTTCTTCTTTTGCAGCTATAGTAGCACTAACGTTTATCATTTCGTCCTTAGAAACCTTCTTTATTGTTGCTAGATTGCTTGCAAGGGCTTCTTGACTTCTTTTGTGTCCTATAATAACCTCCTCATACTGCTTCCATCTAGCATCAAGTTACTCCTTTTCTTGGGTCTGCATATGCTTCTTTTGTGTTTCCAATACCTCTTCGTAGTGTTTCTTCAATTCTTCCAGCTCTTTATGAAGAGTTGATTCATGACGTATGTACAACTGCACCAAATACTTTGTGTAGCATTGCTCTTGATAAGACAATATCTCTTGTTGTTGTGCATGTGCTTGATGTGAAAGCTCCTCTAGCTAAATCATCAATTCTTTTTGGAATTCAGATTCTTGTTGCCTCTTGATATCTGCAATCTTCATGGTCATGTCCTGCAACATATGCAATTGCATGTTTTGACATGAATGAAAACTATCCAATGGATGAAAATCATCAATAAATGTGATGTAATATGACTTTCTCTTTTCAGAACTGTCCCATCGAGCGTGCCAAAAAACTATTAAGGCCTTGAAATATCAGCTTAACTTGGGCATTAGGGCATAATAATATCTCATGGTAACAATGGAAACCTTCCTAAGTTGTGGGTACCTCTGATTAGGAAGGGATCTCATGATTCTAGGCTGGATCCTACTGGATTTGGTATATCACTTATGACTGATTCTCTGATTGGGAAAAGGGGAAAAGAGATAACTTGAAAACTAAATAAATAAAATGGGTTAATACACCAAATTGGATTCAGACTAATTAGAAATTGAAACAAGGATCAAAATAACACATGCTACTAAGATTTGCAATAGACATTCACTTGGTATAGGTTGATTTGCAAGAGATAAATAATGATCTGCCAACAGACATACAATCTCTGCAAAAGGTTATATTTTGATAACTTAGAGAAGGAATTGGATTAATTCACTAATCTGTGCTATTAAACACATTACACAAAATGCAAAAATGGATAAGAGGATTGATATCAAAAATCAGAAAAATATGTAAATAATGGTAGCACTTACTTTATTTTCTTAAAAATCTACAATGGTTACATGCCAAGATGCAAAACATGCCAAGCAACAAAATACATTCACTTGAACACTATAATGCATCAAAAGCTTAGCCCTAGTTACAAAATGTGTGCAAAAAGTGCAAAATGACTAATATTACCACTAAACAACTTTCTCCTAAAATTCTAAACCCCTATCCCTGGATATGAAATCTAGATACATTCCAAAATGTGGCCCCTCCAAGAATATCTAAAAATGGACTCATCCCCTAAAATCACTCCTCTAATCATGCTAGAAAACCCTAAAAACTAGGCATAATATATGCCGAAGTCCATGCCCCTAATGTTGGTATTAAAAAATATGTCTTTCCTTTTAACAACATAAACTAACATATATAAAATCCTATAAACAAGAACCCTAACCTCAAAATACATCTCCTAAACCCATGCCTCTCAACATAACCTAGGGTCAACATTACCGAAACTATGCAGTTTAAAACCCTTTGTAAAGAGTAAGGCACATTTCCATCGTGGCAAAATTTAGGTGGGAAAGAAAATCCCGAGGCTCTTACTGTCAAGACTGCAGTCTTCAATGACATTTACTCTTCACTATACTTGATGGACTCCAAAAAATAATTAGTTTTGCATTCTTTCTTGGTCTCGGTCATTGGATCACTTGCATTTTGAAAAGATGAGGCTTTGAAACCCTAACTATGCGGCGTCACTTTTTGTGATTATGGCGTTGATTTTGGAACTCTCCTTGCTCCACTAGGTGCAAGCTATGGAACTGGATCTTGCCATTGTTATCTAGGGCTTGGGTTGTTTATCTTGGGCTCCTCACTGTCATCGGGCTTTTGAGGTGGAGTTCATCACCGTGAACTAGGAATTGGGCTATCAATTTGAACCTCCTCTCTGTGATTTGGGTGAATGGGTTTGAGCATGAAGCTTGGGCTCTTGACATGGAGTCTTTCCCACTGATCTAGGCTTGGGCGGTTAAACTCTTTTATGGCACTGCTATCAACTTCAAACATCTTGGATTTTTTTTTAAGATAAGTGGCTTCTCTGCCTTTCCCTGTTATTGAACTTGTTGTTTGAACTCTTTGTGTTTTTAATACATAGATTTTTAAAGCTAGAGCTGATAATGTAGATTTGTTGTCTCCTTCACTAGATGTTTACTTATGATTGACTTGGGGTTTTCTCCTCTTGCATTATGTTACTCATGTTGATCTATTTCTTTTTTGTGATGTGGCTTTAAAGGCTCATTCATCTGGAGTCTCCTTTATCTGCAGTCTCCTTGTCTTCTTGTCTTCTTGTCTTTCACTGTTGGGTCTGAGACTTAATATTTAGTGAAACATGTTTGAAACTTTTCCTGTCTGGCCTTTCCGACAATGGAAAATTTTCATCACTATTTTGAAGGGTCGCTATGACTATAGTAAGAAACATTGTTTTTTCTTTGCATCTATACATATGCATTTTGATTTTCTTGATGTTTTGAGGTCTTTGGGGTTCGAGCATGGGCTTGTGACACCCATAGACACTCCTATGCTTACGTGCTCGACACTACAATATTTCTCTTTATTTCTTGAACAATACTGTCATTTGATTCATCTGTTACATGAATATTATTTATATTTGATAACACTTATTTATTTCTACTTTATCATTGAAGGTGGTGTTATTTCCTTGCTCTGTATATGCACACTCATACTTGCTTTGTATTTTATTACTCTACATTTTCTTAGTAACAACAGAGTTAGAGATTTTATTGTCATTTACCTTCATGCTCATGATCTCCTGCTGCTTCTTGTGATTTGCAACCCTTGATCCTTGCTTCATTTATTAATTAGTTGATAATTCACGATGGCTCCTAATAGCTCCTGGCACATTTGTCACTTTTACAACAACATCATCTTTTCTGGACATAGAATTAATACCTTACATTTGTATACCCTTATAATAGTGATATGTATGTTCATACTTGTGTAAACCTTACCTAGAACTAGCAATGCATAATGTCATCATACACTCTAGTTTTGATTATTGCTTCTCTAGAATATATTAAGTTTTTGCATATGTTAAATACTTGCACATGTTATATGAGGTTTGAGCATGGGCTCATGACACCCACAAACATGGTTTTTTTCTTCCTTGCACTTTTAAATATAGTAAAATGTTTCATAAAGATATATGACCCTCTGATACTACTGTTCAGTTTGAGTAGATGCATATTTTTTCCTTGAATTCATGTCATTCAAAAATGTGAAATTTTGAGAGTATGATTGTTATGTTACATTGAAGGTTTCATGCATTTCTTATATCCAACTTAGATCTAACCCCTCATTTTCCATGATGCAGGTTACAGGACCTAATGAAGACTCGGGATGCAGGACACATGAGACAGATACTAAGGAGATGGAGGCCATAAGAAGATGCAGACAACATACCTAAAGAGGCAATGGATGGAATCCAATTCTCATGTATCTATCATGCCTTCTCTATTGCATATGTTTTTCTCTAAGTTCTCAATGTAAAAATGTATAATGAAGACAATATCCTTTCTTACATTCAGTTTGAATGTACAATTGTAATGATCATGTATGAGTTATAATTGGAATGATCAATACTTAGAGTAAAATATCTGATGGAATGAATGCAATGAAAATGTATCTTCATCTACATTATGTTGAATAATAATGTTAGAGAATGTAATTTTATGCAATCTTCTATTGTAAAATCTATTATTTTCCTCCATCAGGTTTTGCATCAGGTTTAACATCAGATTTTCACATTAGACATTCTATCAGATATCAATCAAATTAATTAGATCATATCAGGATATCAATTTTTTTTGAATCAATGTGCTTCGTGCATCAATTCAAAGAGGGGCATTTGTAGACACCTAAATTTGGTCAGGTGTATTTTAATCAATCAAAAGGCAATTTTATCAAATCAAATGGACTAATGTAATTGAAAGGGACTAAATTACATCAAATCAAAGGATCAATTAATAAATATATCAATTAATTAAATCTAAGCCTAAAAGGGATAAATCAAAACTATATAATGATTTAATCAATTAATTGTATAGTTTAAATCAAAAATCAAAATCAATCCATTCCTTACATGGCTAATATAATTAATAAATTGAATTGATTAAAGCCTTGTTTATTTCAACAAAGGGGACAAGAATTTGAATAGCCAATGAGAATAAAGGATTGAAAGAACATGGATCACTCCAAACTTTATAATCTTGATCACTCGTTATAATCTTTAAAATCCTCACCACTCAATTTGTCTCTTTGTCCCAATCTTTGAGACCACCATTTAAATGGTCTCCCCATTTGAAACCATTTGAAATCCTTCAACTCAACCAAGATTTGATAATGATCAACTTAAATCTTCCCCCTACCCTTGAGAAAATCTATAAATACCAAGCATTTTGAGAGAACTATTAATCCTAGACATTCATGAGCAATTGCATCAACACTATAGAGAATTTCATTGAGATCATAGCAAGTTGAGAGCATAATTTGATAAATTGATAGCATATTTGAATGAATTGCATTGCAATTTGAAGAGTTCAGAGATAGATTAGGCATCATCATACATCAATTCTCATTCTAGGACTGTCACTAATGGGGATTAAGGCTAAGAGATTCATTAGCATGCTTAGTTAGAGAGCCATGAAATGCTAAATGTTATTTTGTCAATTCTTTGAATTAAATTGTACTTTTTTCCATAGAATTGATAGATTGCACCTTGATTTCATGAAGGTATATTTTATATATACATAATTGGGTACAAAGCCTATTTTTTCATTGTCTATAATAATAGGCAGAATGGTTTTCAATCTATTCGCTAGGATTTTAGTGAATTTTTTTAAAGAGTATTACAAAGAGAAATAGGTCTAAATTCCTCCATACACCTAGTTTCATCTTTCTTTGGTATAAGAGCGAAAAATTTATTATTGATTTATTGAAGCGATCTACCAGAGATTTTAAAACCTTACATTACCTTAGTCACTTCATCTTCAATAAAAGACCAACATTTCTAATAGAAATTTTTTTGGGAATCCATCTGGTCCTAGGGATTTATCAGGATGAAGTTGGTCAAGGGCTTTCTCAGTTTCATCCTTAGTAATCTTCATCATTAGTTGTTGATTGTGTTCTTTACTAATAAGCTTAGGAATATTTAAGGAAATATCTTCTTGGGAACACCTATTCAACTCTTCTTTATTTTTTAATAAATTCTTCAAATAATGGACAACTTCATTAGCTATTAACTGTGGGTCTTCTAACTCCACTCCTATTGAGTTATTAATCCTACCAATCCTATTAATTTACCTCTGATTTTAGTGCTTTTATGATTTTTTTTTTAATAGTTTTGTCACCTTCAACTAACCAAACTTCTTTTGATTTTTGCTTCCAGAAAACCTCTTCTTTAGTTAGAATATCTTCCTATTGTTGCACCATTTATTTTTCTTTTAGGTAACTATTTAAGTCCATACCCTCTTTAATAAGTGTCTCATTAAGATCTTTTAACTCTAATCCAGTATTTAGTTTAGCCTCATGAATATTACCGTAAGAAACCCTATTCCATTAATTTAGTTTCATTTTTATGTGTTTAAGCTTACACATAAGTATATATTCTCTAGAACCTTTAAACCTTTATTTGTTCCACCATGGTTTAATCATATCTAAGATATTAACATCTAATCACCACATTTTTTCAAACTGAAATGGATTTTTTTTTGGTTTGATATTTTTAGAGATCGCCAGAACCACTAGGAAATGATCAAATCCTGAAAAATGGAAGGATAAATGGTTCACGGTTAAAATCAAATGTTGTTAAGCTGCCTTTAAACACGAATCTATCTAACCTTTTTTTTATATTTCTAAAATCTTCTCTCCTATTTGTCCAAGTAAAAATTCCATTAGTTGTTTTAATATGCATCCACTTATTCTTATTAACCCATTCTCTAAAATAAGTCATCTTTAAGGAAATTTTTCCTATCCGACCTCTTTTTTCTTTCTGGTTAAGAATTACATCAAAATAACCTCTAATGACAACATGTGAGTTCTTATATTTCAAAATGAAATTCTCTATCTCTTCCCAAACTTTTAATTCCTCTGCTAAACATATCGGTGCATAAATATTAGTTATTGTAAAGGAAATTTTACTTTGTGTACTTGTGATTATCCCTCCTATCCATGACCTAGATCCAATTTTTCTTTCAAATTAATTTTTCCTAGGATCCTAGAGGAAAGCTACCCCAAATGAGGCGCCTATGGCAGCTTCCCTAATAAGTTTCCAAATCCCCAATTTCTTCCCTAAAATGATAAGATCTTCCTCCCCTAATTTAGTTTGTTGAAGAAGAATACACTTAGCCTCATAATTCTTTAAGATGTGTTTCTTATTAGGAGTAAGATGCGTTTCTTGTTAGGAGCATTTAAGCCCCTAACATTCCATGTTAATAACTTCATGGAGATGAGGGAAGGCTCTTCCCCTTCCCAACATATATTGTTGTTAATTTAGCTTGTCCTACCGCATTGGCCAAAATATTTCTTAATTCTCCTAGAGATTTTCTCCCTCTCTTTATCTGTATTTTAGCATAATTGAGATTATCCTTTCCTCTTTTCTGTTAAAGCTACACCCAATCATTCTCCTAAATTCACTTCCTCTATTTCCTCATTCTACCTTACTACGATCTCATGTTGTTCCTTATCGTGTATACAACCTATAAAGTTCTCTAGAATGAATTCATGACCTTTCTATTGATTAACATTCTTAGGAGGATACTCTAATCCTAAAAACTCAAATATTTCCTCATCAAGGTACTCACCATCATTGCTGGGTTCCATAGTAACATTTTGGTTTGAAATTCCCATATCTAATTCATTTATTGCTTTAAGATTACAAATCTGTAAGATATTACCTTCCTCGATGCTTTTTAGTTCTACATTTACCATTTCTTTCGTAGATTCAACCTGGTTTAAAATCATAAGAAGGGAAACTTTACATGTTTCTACATCTATATCCTGTAACTCAGCTATTTGGTCAAGATGATCCAGACAACATAAAGGGGTTCTCTTACTGTCTACCACATGTTGTACTCTATCTTGGAATATTCCCCTTCTTCCATGTCTTCATTATTCATAGCTAGTGGTGAGTCCTCACCTCGTCTATTCTTGTCTTCACTTCTTCTACTAGGGCTAGGAACTACTGAATTGACATTATCTAAAGTTTTCATTTCTTTTTGGGAATCATTTAGGGAGATCAGAGAACCTCTGATATGATATTCATCCAAAGAGTAACTTTCCTGATATCTTGATTCATCTACATCCCAACTAGTTTTAAGATTATTCTCTAAGTAAGACAGAGGGTCGCAAAAATCAGGATTAATTTCATATAGTTCACCTTGTATTCTTAATTTAATGTTTTAAAAATAATTTACAGTTTTTCTATCCAAACTGTAAATTAATATTAGAGTTCTATGAAAAATATCTATCTAACTCAACCAATCTACCTATATTATTAGCAATCTCCATTTAATGTTACTATGAACAATTTCAACATGAAGATTAAGGAGTGATACCCACTGTATCACTTCCAGATTTTCAACCATTTTGGGGTTAAAATTACTACACCAATCGATAAATAAAAAACCCAAATTCTTAAAATTAGGGCAGACACCATCCAAAATAGAACTTTTTAACAATTTATCTGTGCAAGCTAAGTATAAGAAATTGTTATGAAAAAGAGTTATACTTACCTATCGTGGGAATGTAAATTTGAACCATTCTGCTATGTTGTTAGGAGAACAACCATATCCTAGCCATTTGGAAAAGAGTCCATGCTTTCTACATTGATTTCTCATGCCTTTAGTATAAGTATTTCCTAGTACAATTTCGGTATAATCTTTGGATTCAAGTAGTTTTTCTATCAAAGGTTCAAGTTTTGAATTTTTACTAGGGTTTGGGTTTACTTCATAATTTTTTGTAGAAAGCAAATCCAAAGGTTTTGAAGACCAATGTATACTATGGGAGTATTTTAATGGGGTCTTCTTATGTGGAGGGAGATAGGGTTTAATAGGAGAATCTATTTGAAAATTTATAAGTTTTTTCATGAAGTTTCCTTTAGAAGAGTTTCTAGGAAGGGATTGCCCTGAGAAATTAGGTCTAATTAAAGGTTTATACAGATTCGAAGCCCTAGAAGGCAATTTAGATGTGATATTTTTAGGAGCATTCAATGCATCGAAGGAGTTACGAAGATGTAAAGAAATAAAAGGGTTTTCTGGAAAATATTTTCTAAAGCGATGATTATTCCTACTATTATTTCTTGTTGGAATTATATTGGAATGATGTACTGAGAGGGGAGGGGTGAATCAGTGCCTCTAAAACTTTTCTTGGTTAGCCCATTAACCCTTAATCATCAGTTTGTAAATTATCTTATCTAACTGTTCATGTTTATTTATGTATATGCAATCATATCATAAGTTCTTTAATATGTAACCATAAAAGAAACATTCATGAAAATAGATAACACATGACACAAGATATGATATCGCAGAAAACACCTGTTGGGAAGTAAAAACTGCGGTGGGGATTGTTACCCATAAGACTTCACTATCTGCAGATAAGAAGGGGCCGGTTAAGGCTTACAATTGGTCACTTCTGATGACCTACCCTGTTAAGAGTATTATAGTGGAGACCTATTAAGATCTACTTCATTCGAAGCTTTAGCAACACTGTTAAGTGTGCACTCTGTTAAGAGATTTGTAAAAAATGGTTAAGTCCACCTTCTACAAAAGGATTTTAGATGTGATGCACTTGTTAGAATGCAAATACATAAGTCTTTGATCTGATGATGTATTTAATCTCTAATTGCTGATAATAGATCCAATAGAGCTTCCTATGTATAAGTAATCATCCTTTCATGATTGAATAATACCTTTGTCTACTCGTCTGTAGCCTCTATGTGTTCTTGACAACTGATATGATCCATTTCTGAACTTTGCATGAATTCTGCCTTCTGATCCTTAGATGCTCATTATGGATATCAACAATAATGAATTCATAACTCACAATTGATTTGAACATCTATTTATACTAGATTTTGGCTCAATTCTTGATTCACGCTTTGCAAGTTAACTGTAGATCCAAGGTTTACAACTTGACCTTTATCTTTAGTTAGATATGTTTTAGATTTGTTAGGATGCTTTGAAACATTTACATAAAGCTTGCTTGACCCTCAAGTTATGATTTAAAACAAATTAAAACTATGAAAATAGAATTACATTTCTTTATCTGACATGTAAAACTCAGATCCACTTTTTGCGGGTTCTCTAATAGACTGTCGGTTCTGACGGTTGGTTTTCTTTGTCATCGGTGTTCCTTTCTTGAACTGGTCATCAGGTATGCCTTTTCTATTTCGTTAGTTTTGTTCTCAAAATTGTGTTGTCGGTGATGATCTCGATATTATTTTATTGAGCTGTCAGTGATGTCCTATTCACTTCGTCAGTGCAACACTTTTCAGTGTTCGTCGGTCAATTCCATACTTAGCATTTTTTCATGACCTTTGTGTTCTGTCAGGCATGCTCACTATTTATCGGTAATGCTTGTACAGATGATCTCTGTCAATGTTTTTCACTAAGTGCACTACTAATGGAAAAATTAATGTCATCAATCTCCCCCTTTGACATTAGTATCAAAAACATGATATGTGCAACATACTGAGTGTATTAGTATGTACACCTGTGTATACTCCTTCCTTAGTCATTTAAATGACTCCCCCTATGTATATGACGATAAGTGTAAGTATATCTACATATCCTTATGTACTTTTCTTTTCCCTTTTTTTTGATATATATTGTACATAACTATCTTTATATATCTGTTTCTTCTGTACATACAATATACATTTCATTTCTATTCCTCCTTTTTTGATTCTAAAGGAAAATGTACTTACAACTGGTCAAAAGGGTGGGAATGTGAGGATTTAATCTCCTCCATCATCTTTTCCCATTTATCCTTTAGCATTTCTAGAACCATGTGCTTCAGTGATATCCTTACATGTATATCATAGATGCTATCTACTACAGACATCTCTGGGGTTGCAATAAGGTTTCTTGCTTCAGAAATATGCTGCTGTAGAATAGTAAGATTAGGTAGAATGTGTGCCTGTAATTCTATAATCTCACCTCTTAGTTTTGTTTTAGCATCCAATATTTCTTGCCTTAGCCTGTTAGCCTCAATGACCTTGTCATGATGTGCCTTGATATTGTTTGCATTTGAGGTTAGGCTTTGTGCACTTGCTGTGACATTATAATCTATCTCTGCTAACTTGTCACTATTTTCCTTTGTAAAATTTTCACGTGTGCACATCTTTTGAACTAAGGTAATTGCTTCAGCAATCATTGGCTCTAATTGATCAATTAGTTCAGAGAGATTTACCTTGTTTAGTGCCACATCTTGGCTGATTTTATCAATTAACTTGTATTGATACTTATTTTCTTCTTGTTCTTCCATATCTTGTTCTACATCTATATTCTAGTTTGTCATTGCATCGGTAAGAATAGCTATTTGTTCCTTAACTGTAGTATTTGCTTCAATTTTTACCTCAGGAACAAGTTGTTGGAGAATGTCTCTTGCCTTGTCAAGTGTCATTGTTTCCCTGTGTTCTTGTATCATTTTATTTTGATTGGCTTTTCTTTGACATAGCACTCCAAACTCTTGAATTTTATCACTGTCCAAAGTGGTAATATCCCAATTTGGAACTTCTATTACTTCATCCAGTGTAACAACCAAGATGTATTTCTTTACTATTTTCTTCTTCTTCTTCTTTGGCTGGGTGGCAGATTGATGTACTACCATCTATAAAGCTTGAGATTGGGTGGATTTAGTAGGTGAGGGTCAAGAAGATGAGGCATCCTTTTGTATCTTTTCTGAGTCGACTGACTGGTTTTGTGAAGACGTCTCCTCATTTTCCTTCTAGGTGTATCAATAGATGTATCTTCTTTAAGTTTTATTCCTTCATCCTGCTTGACTCCTTCACTTTTATCTTTTTCTTCACCCTTTCTCAGTTTATCCTCTATTTTATTATCATATTCTTTGTTTTGTTCATTTGACACTTCTTGCTGATTGTCAGTTGCATCCTTCATTTCTGTATCTATATCCTTTTGAGTGTTGGATACAACTTTGTTTTCATCTGTATCCATATCCTTGGGTATATTATCATCTTTCTTAGATGATTTGTCCTGACTTGACTGAATATCAATAGCATCTATTAAAATATTCAT
>MU227293.1:1338802-1352730 GCA_018584345.1 Thuja plicata
GAGAAGGGTTAGAACCCAGGGTAGAAGTGGTTGAGATGGGTTAGGTTGGGGTTTAGGGGAATATTAATAAATAAAATAAACTTATTTAATTCATTTAGAAATATAGGAATTAATTATTTAAACAATTTAATTACTTTTTAATAATTAGAGGACTATAACCATTTTAATTAAATTAAATAGGCTAGGGGAATGGGTTAATTGAAAGTGGGTATTTGATTTAGGGATTTATTTAATTCCTTTATAATTAAATACTATAGCCATGTTTGATTTTGATTTGATTTGATAGTTCAAAATTGATTTGAATTGTATGGCTATAATAGTTAATACAAATCAGTGATAAAAATCACCTAGGATATTAAATTGATTAAAGAATTATGCCAAGCAGTAACAGGGTCATTTGGACATAAATCAAGGGTATGATCACACTTAGAGAAAATAGGGTCTATAGTTGCGACAGACCAAATTTAAGTGGTTACAGAATCTTTCCCTGAGATTATTGATTTGCTCTCTCATTTCATTTATCTCCACCTTGGGGTCAGACAACAACTCCTGAGGACCAACATTACCAATGGGGGTGTTATTCACAGCATCAGACAGTTTATCCTCTATTTTTTTAGGGTCCTCCGGGGTAATATTTATAACCACCTAAGGGCTAGGGGACTATGAAGTTAGGAGCAGAGAGTCCACTTTTGTCTCCTCAAAGAGTTTTTCCTTTGAGAGGTCATAGGCGGGGAGACCAAAACTGGCCGATACTTGAGAGTCATGGCTTTTCACAGACCCCTCCACAATAGGGATTTGCTTCTTTTTTTCCTTATACTTCTCCTCGACCTTAATTTTCTTTCCCACTTTAGATTTTCCCCTGGTTTCCTGCTTGATATCTTCTTCCTCCTCTGAATCTTCTTCCTCTTCTTCCTCTTCAGTGCACCTTTTTCTCACAGCTTTTTGTTTGTATCTAGTTTTAGTGGCTATTCTTTTAGATCTCCTTCTGCTGTCATTCTCCTCCTCCTCACCTTCAGAATCAATGGTGATTTGGTCACAGTCGGCCGAGCTCTATTTATTTTTCTTGGAAACTGGGGTTTTGGGGGAAGTCATGGGGTTGGATAGCGTGACTTGAAGCTCATTAAGGTTCTTAGAGTGTTGTGTGGAGATATGAAGAGAAAAATTCCTAGGTAGGCAGAGGGCTAAATGGAAATTGTAAAGGCAAATCATTAAGCCCTGATGGAGGATGCAATAATTCTGCCTAGATTTCATTTTTTCTCTAACTTCCAGAACAGAAGCTTCCATTGAATGGAGCAGAAAAAATGAAAAGGATATGGAATCATTGTACCTAAAGTGGTTGAGGAGAGGGAAATGGTAGTTGTAACAGGTGCTGAAGTGGCCTTCCAGAGTGATGTACTTCATCAGAATGAGGCACATTTCATTCCATTGTTCGGGCAGCGACAATCTGTTGAATCCTCCCCTAAAACGTTCCATAATCTCAGCTTTTTTAAAGAAATGTTTCATATTGGTGTCATCATGGCTTTTGGTGATCTTCTTCCATTTTTTCCCCTCTGTGGAGAGACCCATGGCTTGCGTGATAACCTCCTCATTAATCTCAAATGTTATTCCATTAATTGTTACTTTACGCTCATCCCAATTTTTCACCAACTATAGAGAGACCAGTTCATCACTGCCACGCATAGCCTTCATGAATGGGAAGAAATCACCCTTCTTGAGGTAGTTGAGAATGCACGAATTTTTGATTAAATCATCCTCGATCCTAGCGGGTTCCACCCACACCTTATCTCCGCCCATCTCTGAGCTGTATTCAGGCAGGTCTTCCTCCTTGGTCTCAACCAACATCCCACCTTTACTTCCTCTTTTCAGCACAACCCTCACTAGAGAAGAGCAATAAACCCAACAGATGTAGCACTTTTGTGTCCAAACGAAAAACTAGGTGGTAATAATGTCTGCCTTCTCACAGAGTTGGCCCGTACTATTCACATGGTTTGCCAATATAAGCAAATAAGCTTTGCATATCAAGAAATGATTTTGCCATAAAGGCTTGATGTTGCAATTAATCACATCAGTCATTTCATTCTTTCCCTTGCGCGTGTTATGCTCCACGTCTTCTTTTAATTTGAAAAAGCTTGTACTCTTTCTAAAAATGGCATTGATAGCCTGTCTTTCAAGCTGACGATAATTAATATGACCAAATCTGGTATCTCGTATAAAATTTGAAATGATGTGGCACCTCATGAACTTGCCTGCCGACTTTTTCAACCAATTAACATCAGCCTTGATAGACATTATTAAATTTGCTTTCTTTTTCCACAAGCTGAATAACATGCTTGGGTAGGGAGTTTAAGTTTCTCCAACATCTTAAGCTATTCACTGTAAGACCCATGGTTTCCAGCATGTCTGCCACCGCATTACCTTCATGGTAAATGTGTTGTAGGTTGAATTCATCGAACCTAAGGAGTAGCGAATAGATGTCATGCAACACATTTGCCAAAATCCAGCCAGTAGTATAGTTCCCTTTAACTAGCTAAATAACAATTTTAGAATCACCTTCTATGATTAATCTTTTAATCCCTATATCAGATGCCACCTTTAGACCCCATAGGAGGGTAGACATCTCAGCCAAATTATTAGATCCCTTTCCTAGGTGGACCGCATAGGCCAAGATAAGGTGTCCTTTATGATCTCTAAAAATACATCCTCCCGCAGCAATGCCATTAGAGGCAACACCATCAAAGTTCAACTTGGTTATGTTTTCCTCTGGGGGTGACCATTTAGTGTTTAGTCTTGTCAGAATTTTGGAGTTTTCCATCACATAGAAGGAAGTGGGAAGAGCCCATTCCTTGGCTATCAAACACTCTAGTCCCTTAGGGGGACGGGGCGAGGGGGATTTTCCAACGATAGGTTTCCAGGTTTTCGTTCAGAAGATTCACAGTCAGCCGCAATGTACCTTCAACATTGTTGTCTTCTCCTCTAAAAATCCAGTTGTTTCATTCCTTCCATAGACCCCAACAGACATGCGGGGGTAATAATTGCCAAAGGATGTGAATGAGAGGGTGCTCAGCAATTTGACCCCAGTTATTAATGAATTGGTCTAAGTGCTCCAAAAAGACCCAGTCCAGCTGCAATTTGCTCATTATTTTTCCCCACACCTGAGAAGCGTAAGGGTAGTGAATAAGAATATGATTTATTATCTCTACCTACATTTTACAAAGAACACACCTATTGACCATCTGGACCCCCCGTTTCTGAAGGTTGTCTAACGTAAGGATTTTTCCATGAAGAGCGGTCCACCAAAAAAATTAATTTTGGGGATGAGCTAGGGGAGCCAAACCTTTCCCCAACTCAACTCATCGGCTAGAGCCTTAATGTTAGCATGGTAAGAGGATTTGACCGTAACCTCCCCTGATTTGCTATGACACCACACAGCCTTGTCAACAATTTGAGAGATGGGGATCCTGATCTCAACAATCATTTTCTGTAGTTCCATAATGTGGGCTGGGATATGCTCCTGGTCATGGTAAGCATTTGCAAGGTTCTTCCATTTCTTATCCTGAGAAATGTAGTCACTGACTTTGTCTCCAAAGTGAGAAGTCAAACGATCTCTGAGGAGACTAAGTTTATTTCTATTGAGAGATTTATCTCCTACCCACCAGTCCTCCCAGAAACTTATCTGCTTACCGTCACCCACCACCCATTTTAAGCCTTGGAGGAGGGATCCTTTACTTTTCACCATGAATTTCTAGAATTTAGATCCAGTGGGATAGTTTTGACCCATGGGGAATTGGTCATTTAAGTAGTATTTAGCCTCCAAAATTTTACACCAACCCGAGTTACCATTAAAGAGTTGCCACCCAAGTTTGGTAATTAGCGCCTTATTAAGATCTTTTATCTTTCTCACTCCTATTCCTCCCACCTTCTTGGGTTGGAAAAGTGTTTCCCAGCTAATCAGGTTCATTTTATTTTATTCCTCCATTCCGAACCAAAGGATGTGACCTTGTTAGAGGATTTATTAGTGACCTTGTTAGAGGATTTATCACTTGATATCTGGCTTTCATTGTGCTATCTTCATGATAAACCTTTTGATACTCCTTGGGATGTATCTGAATATGTAAAGGATAATTAAATCTTGATCGGTTAAGAGACTTTCTAAATTAATGGTTAAACTGAAATAGTATATGATTTGTTCATATATACAACTTAAACTTGTAGATGTTCAAATATATTGTAAGCTCATAATACCTTTCTGATCAATGTTTCTTTTATATTCCTTTGCTCCACTTCTTTCTGCTTGGTGATGTTGTGCTTCTCTGTTTCTTGGTGTCTGCAGAAATCTTTAGCTCTCTTTTTTAGCTTCTTTGACTAGGACTGTATGAAGACTTCTTTCTTCACCAGTGTTCTCTTCAACATCTTCTTCTGTATTCACCCCCTAATTCATTATGAATTATCTTGTCTCTCTTATAGACATGATTTCACCATTTATAGGACTGTCTTTCTTGTTCTTGATGTGATCCAGAAATATTTCCATTCTTTCTTTAAAGCATGCTTTAGTTTTATCCCATAGGTTTCTCCTTGACAACTGGAATAAAATAGCTTTAAAACTCTAGCTTATCTCTGGCTTTCAACTTGTCAAAGAAAATAATGTGACCAACCAGTTAACTCCATATTTATCTCTTTCCAGCTAAGTATTTTTTCATTTATGAACTTCAGTTATTTTCGGTGTTTATCTCCTTGTTAGCTTGGTCTTGAATTCAGTTGTCCTTGGGCATCTATGTTCGTCGGGGTTCTCTGTCCCTCAAGCAACACTGTGACTTTCAGTTCTTCTTGCATTACACTTTGTTTCTAATCCGTAATCCTTGCTTGGGTAACTTTCTCGGGTATCACTGTGACTTTTCTCTCGGGGTGCTCTATCCATCATGGGGACGACAAAAACTTGGTGTATACTAATATTTTATGCATTACTGATAGCATAACCTTTGTTTCTTCAATTCTTTGAAGTCTTTGACACTATGTATATATATAACCAACCAGATTATATCAAGTTGACATCAATGACAATACAATACATTAACTAATTTAATGTCTTACATTAAGTTTCTGCAGCTCAGTGATCATGAACTTAACATCTACAAAAATTCATTTAGTTATGGTTCATCAATCTCTCCCTTTGGTATTGATGGAAACATACTACATTACTACTAATACAATATGAAATATATGAGTTGTAATTCATCAATCTACCAAACTTATTATTCTATAACCAATAAAAATGCCTGGCTCTCGGTAAGTTCTTCTAGCTTAGATTTTTTTTCTTGTAGATTGCTTTCTTCAATATTCATTCCCTTCACTAGATAGATGTAGTAACTTTTTATTTTGACTATCCCTGTGTTGTAGAATCTATTCATTGATGTTGTCTCTCCCTTTGACTGTTCATCTCCTTGATTATCTCTTTTTCCTTTGACAACAATATAGAATACTTCTCCCTATTAATTCATCTCTCCCTTAGGATAACTTCTCTTCCTTTGGATGATTATGATGGGTATTTCATATGGATACAACCTCTATCTCTTTAACAGCAATGCCAAAGTATATCCTTCCTCCCTTTCTTATAATACACTCCTTGAATTTCCCTTTCCATCAATAGTACAATGACTCTGGTGTTTGGTGCAGATAAGTACCTTTCTATGTATTGATGTATCTTTGCAGTCCATCTCTGTTCTTTCATCAACATGAATGATCTTCTAATTTTGTGTAGGCTGATGCAGCCTCCTAGTTAGTGTAGTGACCAATAGACAAGGGTCGAACTCCTAGTCTCTTTCTCAAGGTACTCAAATATATCTTTAGGCAATGGCTTTGTGAATATGTTTGCTAATTGTTCCTTGGATTAAACATATTCTAGTATGAGCTCTTTCTCTTGCACTTGTTCCCTTATGTAATGATACTGTATAGAAATATGCTTAGTCATATAATGCAAGATAGGGTTCTTAGAAATGTTTGTTGCACTGGTATTATCATAATAGATAATTACTGGTTCAAGAATTTTCATATTCATACCTTCCAGTAATTGTTTGATCCATACAATGTTAGAGAAATTTGCAGTAGCAACCACATATTCTTCTTCTGCAGTAGATTGTGAGATGCATCCTTGCTTCTTACTTATCCATGTGACAAGTCAGCCACCCATAAAGAATGCTCCTTTGTTGTGCTCTTCTTGTCATCTAAGTTTCCAGCCCAATCAACATCTGTATAAACTTGAAGCTCAAATTTGCCTTCTCTTTTATACCATAAGCCATAGTCCACGTTATTCTTTAGATATCTCAGAATTCTCTTGACAATAGTCATGTGTGATTATTTAGGATTAGCAGAGAATATAGAAACTATTCAAATTGTATGTGCTATATCTGGTCTATTATGAACAACATACACGAGTTTTCCAATCATAGATCTATATAGGGTCTTATTTACCTCGGTTGACTTATCTTCCTTTATCAGCTTGCATCTGATTTCCATAGGTGTTCCAACTGGATTGGAATCTTCCATCTTGAATATCTTCAGCACTTCCTTGATGTATTTGGATTGTGTGATATATATGCCTGCATCCTGTTGAAGAATTTGTAGACCAAGAAATAATTTGATCTCCCCAAACATTGACATCTCAAACTCTTTTCTCATTTCACTAGCAAATGATTTACATAAAATATCATTACCCCTAGATATGATATCATCAACAAATATTTCAACAATCAAAATGTTATCATCAGTATCTTCTTTTAAATACAAATTACTATTTTCGCTTGTTCTTACAAATCCAATACTTATGAGATAGGAGTGAATTATTTCATATCATGCTCTCAGTGCTTGTTTCAATCCATACAAGGCTTTGTGTAGTCCATAAACCATGTTTCTCTTTTTAGGATCAACAAACCCTTCTGGTTGTTCAATGTATACCTCTTGCTCTAGCATTCCATTTAGGAATGCAGATTTGATATCCATTTGGTATACCTTGAATCCTTTGAATGCAACATAAGAAAGTAAAATTCTTACTCCTTCTAGTCTAGAAATCGGTGCAAAGGTTTCTCCATAGTCAATACCTTCTTCCTGTGCATACCCCTTGCATACTAATCTTTCTTTGTTTCTTGTGACTTCTCCATTCTCATTCAGTTGTTTCTGAATATCCATTTGGTACCCATGACATTCTTGTCATCTGGTCTAGGTACTAATGTCCATGTTCTATTCTTCTCAATCTATTCTACCTCTTCATTCATAGTACTGACCCATTCTTCATTTTCAAGTGCAATATTAACAGATTTAGGCTCAAAATCACAAATTAAACATCTAGTGTTTAGTGACTTGCTTCTTGTTCTCATTCCATCCTTCTTGTCTCCTATGATCTGGTTCTGTTGATGGTGTCTTCTAATATAATTGGAAAGTACCAGTTCAGCTCTTTTTTCATCATTCTGATCATCATCTTGACCTTCATTTTGATCTCCATCACTCAGAACATCATTTTGAGCAATTTCCTAATTTTTGGTGTTTGCAGCCTGATGCTCGGCTGCATTGTATAGTTGCTCGGGAGTGATACATTGTTTCTCGTGTAGAGTGTTAGTTTCTTCACTGTAGACAAAATTTTTGTAGTCTTCTGGTTGTTTTATGCTTTCCTCATCATTTTCTCAGCAAATTCATCTATTTTGACATTTGCACTCTCAATAATTTTGTTAGATGACATGTTAAGACATTTATAAGCCTTTCTTTTGGTGGAATACCCTAGAAAGATTCCTTCTTCACCTTTGGAGTCAAGCATTCCATTTCTATCATCTTTCAAAATAAAAAATTGACTTCCAAAAATTTTTAAGTAGCTTACATTGGGTGTGTATGCATACCATAGCTCATAAGGTGTCTTTTTGGTGTCTTTCTTCAATTGGTATTTGTTCAATGTGTAGACATCATACTAACAACTTCCCTCCAGAATGTTTGTATGATTCATTTTTCTATCATCATTGTTCTTGCACAATCAACAATAGATTCATTCCTTCTTTCAGCAATCCCATTTTGCTATGGTGCTCTTGGTGCAGAAACCTGTCTTTTAATTTCATGCTCACTACAAAAGTTAGTGAATTCATCAAAAATAAATTAGCCTTCTCTATCTGAACTTAAGCATTTTAATTCATTACCACTCTTTTTTCTACAATATCTTTATACCATTTAAACATCTTGAATGCTTCTAATTTCTCTTTTAAGAACATAACTATCATCATTCTAGAATAATCATGTACAAAGAGAATGAAGTTTCTATAACCATAGTAACTCTTTGTTGTCATTGGTCCACATAGATCAATATAGACTAATTCTAGAATAGCATTAGATGTATGGGTTTTTCTCTTGAAAATAGACTTTTTCATTTTACCTTTTTGACGATTCTTACACATGGCATGATCGGGGTTTGACATGCTTGGTAAGCCTCTTACTTTTCTTGTATTTCTTATCCTAATCATGTTGTCAAAATTTACATGACATAGCCTTTTATGCCACAACCATATGTCTTTGTTTCTATCCATTAAATAAGTGGTGTTAATATCATCAAGATAGAATAGGTTACCTTTTGTTTGCTCACCAGTTCCAATCAACCTTCCTGATTAATTAAAGATCTTTGCCCCTTTTTTTTTTAAATGCAACTCGGTGTCCTATGTTATTCAGTTGTGAAACAATTAATAGATTATAGTTAATTCCTTTTACCTAGTATGCATTTTCACATCTGATCAGATTATTTAACATTGTGGTTCCTTTACCTTCAACCGGACAGGGCGAGTCATTACATATTCTTACTGATCCACCATTATAATATTCAAAAGTTTCAAAATTTTCCTTATCTCCAGTCATGTGCTGAGTGCAGCCACTATCTATAATCTAGACATCATTCTTAATAACCTTAGATATGAGTGCAGTATCAACATATATTTCCTCTTCGTCTGAATCATCCTTCATGGCAACAAATACCATCTCAATATCTTCATCAGATTCAGTGTCAGAATCTCTAGCTTTGTTTTACGCCAGGTAACAATATTTCTTCCCTTTTTCCTTGTATTCTCGGGTATCTCTTCTATCAAATTGTTAGTTTCTTTGGTAATCTTTGTTATCACCTCTGTCAAAATTCTTTTCATATGATCTGTCATTGCTTAGATATCTTTTTTTTTGTTAGGACATCTAGAAGCAAAGTGACCAATCTCTTTATAATTAACAAATACCAATTGTAATTTACCTTTGTATCCACCTTTTCCTTTCTTGAATCTTCTATCCATTAGTGCTTCAATCTCATCAAGTTCTTGGTCATCACTATCACTTTCACTATCAATTCTCAAAGTGTGTTTATGACTTGACTTACTTATTTTCAAAGAATATTTGAATGCAGACTCAATGGATGGTAAGAAACTGTTATCGAATTTATTCATCTCAAATTAAATAAGTCTACCAACCAAACTATCTGGAGTGAGATTGTTGTTTGCTACTGCTCTCATTTCTTGTATAGAAGATACTCTAATAGCATAAATAGGTCATAAGGTTCTTAGGATTTTAATTGTCACTATTTCTTCTTCAAGTACACCTCCAACTCCTCAGATAGAATTGACTGCCTCTTTGATTCTGCATCTTTATTGAGTGATGTTTTCTCCTTATTTCATTCTTAGGTCATCAAACTTACCTCTTAGGATTTATGCCTTAGCTCTTAGCACATTTTCATCTCCTCCATGTACTAGCTTCAATATGTCCCACATTTTCTTGGCAGTGGTGCATGTTTTGACATCTTCAAATTCAGCATCAGAGAGTGAGGAAGCAAGTTCTGTCATCATAGAATTGTGCTCATGTTTTTCTCTCAATTGATCAAGTGTGTGAGGTCCTATAGGAAACACATATTCAGTATCCATGTATTGAGTAACATCATTTTGAATACCTGATAGGTGGATTCTTATCCTACTTTGTGATGATGCAAAGTTGTCCTTGTTCGACTTAGGCACATCTCGTTTGCTCATTTTATGATCTTTATCTTAGGTCGTTAAACCTTCCTTCCAAGTAGACAAGCTTTGATACAAATTGTTAGAATAAATGAGAGGGAGGTGGATTAGTGGCCTCAATAATTAATCCAATATCAACCAAAATATTTATACCACAGTTATAGACCTCTAGTTACCTGCATTCCTACAAGATGTATGCCCTTAAATAATCTTATCCAACAACTACTACTCAGATTTCACTATTAGCTCTTATTCTTAAGCTTTACCGATTAGTAGTCTATCATTTACCGAAATACAATAAATAACTTAGTGTTTACTGATCATCCTATTTTAGTAATGTGTAAAGCAAAAAAATCAAAGCAATGAATCATAAACACATTTGACACATGGATTTTTAATGTGGAAACCCTATTAATGGAAAAACCACTTGGGACTGGTAACCCAAAATTTTGACTCTTCAAAAGTGAGCTCGGTGAAGATCCAACCTTGTTAAAGGTTACAAACACACTGTTAAGTGCAACCTTATTAGAGGATTTATCACTAGCAGTTTATCACTTGATATATGGTATTCACTATTCTATCTCTATGATAAACCTTTTGATAATCCTTGGGATATATCTCAATATATAAAGGATAATTAAATCCTTCTTGGTTAAGAGACTTTTTGAATCAATAGTTAAATTGAAACGGTATATGATCTGTTCATATATACAACTTAAACTTGCAGATGTTCAGATCTATTGTAAGCTCACAATACCTTTCTGATCAATGTTTCTATTCTATTTTTTTTCTCTACTTCTTTCTACTCGGTGATTATGTTCTTGTCTATTGCTCAGTGTCCACATAAATCTTTAGCTTTCTTCTTCATCTTGTTTTGATTAGGACTGTATGAAGACTTCTTTCTTCACCAGTATTCTCTGCAGAAACTTCTTCTCTATTCACCCCCTAATTCATTATTAATTAGCTTGGCTCTCTACATGATTTGACCATTTCTACGTCTTTTTCTTTCTTGTTCTTGATGTGATCCTGAAATATCACCATTCTTGCTTTAAAGAAAGCTTTAGTTTTATCCTGTAGATTTCTCCTTGACAACTATAATAAAAAATCTTTAAAACTCTAGCTTATCTCTCGCTTTCAACTTGTCAAAGAAAACAATGTGATCAACCAGTTAACTCCATATTTAGCTCTTGCCAGCTAAGTCTTTTGTCATTTCTAAACTTCAATTATTTTTGGTGTTTAACTCCTTGTTAGCTCAGTCTTGACTTGAGTTGTCCTCGGGAATCTCTATCCGTCAAGGTTGTATGTCCATCGGGCAACACTATGACTTTTAGTTCTGCTCCTGTTACACTTTGGTTCTACTCGATAATGATTACTCAGGTAAATTGCTTGGGTATCACTCTGACTTTTCTCTTGGTGTTCTCTATCCGTCAGGGTGCACTATCTGTTGGTGTTTGTTTTCACTTGGTGTACACCGATCTTTCATGCATCACTGATACAAAAACCTTTGTTTCTTTGATTCTTTGAAGTCTTTGACACTATGTATATATATAACTAATCATATTATATAAAGTTGACATCAATGAATACACAATACATTAACTGATTTAATGTCTTGCATAACTTTATGCAGCTCGGTGATCATCAACTTAACATCTTCAAACATTCAATCAATTATGGTTCATCAAATTTGGAGAGATTTTCAAAAGGAAAAGTTTTGATACTTTTCTGCTTACACTTTGTGTAGATGGGTTCTTGAGATTGTATAATTCATGGAAATCATAAAGAAGGCATTTATCATGTATGTTCTAGATGTACTTCTTAGTTATTTTAACTAATTCATTGTATGCTAAATTCTTAATTCATTTTCTATGTGGAAATCATTTTTCATATATGCAATTAATGTAATGAAGTTCATTTTCTATGTGGAAATCATTTTTCATATATGCAATTAGTGTAATTAAGTACTATCAAGCTTTGGTATTTTTGTTTGATTGTGCTATCTAGTTGCCCATGTTTTTGTATCTTGAGATCTAACATCCTTTTTTCATTGTCATTATATAATGAAACATAATTTATCATGAAAACCCCTTTTGCAATTGATATCATTCATAAAGTATTATTTGGTATTCATATTTTTTCAATTAGGTTTTATGTTATTCATTTCTGTTAGGTTTTTTCTGTTTTGGATTTTTGTACTTATAGGTTAAAATTACACAAAAACCTCAAAAAACCCCATCACATGAGGGAGTTGTCCCTCTCAAATGTAAAGGAACATTGTTACTCCATAATAATCTCTCCAATTTTAAGAACCTTTGTCATTGCTCGTCAGGCAAGCCACTTTGAAATTTATAGTGAAAAAATTAGTTACCAATAGTATTATACATTACATACGTCCAACTTAGACATGGTTCAAATCAGAACACCCTGAGAAAGAACCATATCTCATATAGTTATGTTATGTCCACCTTTGTGAGAGAACAACCTTCACACCTGCATTACTAAATTTACTTATAATAAGTAGGCTCTATGTTAAATTATGATATGCAAAATACAATCAACCCCCTTCACTCTGCTAGTAATACCTTTTTTAAAACATTTCTCTATTAAATATTTATTGAATCATGCATACCATGCCCTGGGCGCTTGCTTGAGTCTATTAATTGTCTTTTTTAACCTACAAATCATATCTGGATCTTTTGAAAAGTTGAACCCATCTAACTGTTCAATGTATACTTCTTCTAGCTCTCCATTCAGAAAGGTTCATTTAACATTCATCGAGTATACCTTAAATCCTTTGTACGAAAACAAGACAAGAAGCATCCTTATTATATGTAGGGAAAATCTGCATAGGCTCAGGAAAGAAGATTAGTAGAACTAAATGGTAATCATAACCAAACCACTAACAATCATAAACCCTACAAGAAATAGAACATAAGCATATGAACAACTGAAAGTAAATAACCTGAAATGAAGCAACCACAGTTCTATCCAGCATATCTACTTCTATTTTCTCTCTGGTCTCCGTTCGAAATGGATGACGTCGAGAGTTGATTTCTACAATATTTTGACTCAGAGATTCAAGAATTTTGATCCAAATAATTGATTGATGATATGAAAAAATTGTATGAAATTGATGCTCAAAATATTGGATCCTTCAAATGAGAATGAAGGTGGGTTTCTATATATATTTTGGATTGAATGAACGGTTGAGATCAAAGGCAAAGATTTATTTATGATGGATGAGATTCCAAAAAATTTTCTTTAAAACTAAATAAAATTGATTGCTTTATTTGACAAGTGGATGGATTTGAAGACTTAGCTAGTGTTAGCATTGTATCAAAAAAATTTTTTGAATCCCTTGGTCTTGTCATTTTCCCGGGCTTTCTTGTTTTCAAAATCTTGGTTTTACCACTCAAAATGAGTCAATCACTTTTTGAAGTCATATTTCATCTTTAGTCGCTTTGTCGCATCGATTTTATCATAAGGTTTTTAAGTTGTGCGAGTAGGCGACGAGCTGTTAATGAAAAGGTTAATCGCGCAGTCGCGAGCTGTTTGAGTCAAGTTTCAGTATGCCTGCGAGTGGGCGACGAGTAATAAAATTATGTATCGCACAATCGTGATGAGCCCATGTTAAGTCATCATCGGTCTGTGAGTGAGCGGGTCTTATGTTTGTAGAAGTTAATCACGCAGTCGCGAGCTGTTTTTGAAGTTAACTCGAAGGTTAACGAGTCAACGACGAGCTAAAGTCATGTCTATCACGCAGTCGCTGGAAATTTGTGCTGTA
Organism: Thuja plicata; assembly: GCA_018584345.1. Lineage (NCBI taxonomy): Eukaryota > Viridiplantae > Streptophyta > Pinopsida > Cupressales > Cupressaceae > Thuja > Thuja plicata. The sequence continues at coordinate 1,352,591 of MU227293.1, forward strand.
TGTTTTATGCTCGGCGACCGAGCGAGTATTGTTGAAACTTAAGCGGTCGCACAGTCGCATCAAGCTTATATCAATGTTTTGAGTTGCGCGAGAGCGCGACGAGGTCATGTCATGTAGTTATCGCTTACTCGCATAGGTTT
>MU227293.1:1352830-1364395 GCA_018584345.1 Thuja plicata
GAGCTCAAAGTGCAGAAGGTTTCAAAACCTTGTTTCTGTTATTCTATTCTATGCTGAATCAGTGTTGGGGATAAATAGAGTGAACCCTCAGAGGGTATTTTTATATCAGCAAGAAAAGGAACCAACAGATAGCATTAAATAACTAAAAAAATATTTAATTATGTGCATGAGAGAGAATAATAAAAGAAATAAAATATCTTTTTTTTTATAGAAATAAATATCTTATTTAATTTTAGGAGAGATTTTTCTTTTATTAAGAAAAAAAACTAAATAAATTAAAGAATTTATTCAATTATAGAAGATCGAGCTAAACAAATAAAATAAATATTTTATTCATTTTAGATGAGATTTTGTTTTGTTTGAAGAAGAGTGAATAATTAAATAAATTAAAGAAACTTATTTAATTATGGAAGACTTAGTCACCTAATTAAATAATTATTTTATTTATTTACTTATGAGAGAAAATAGAAGAAAGTATTTAAATCGATAATAAAGATTATTTAATTAGAGTGGAGGAACTTGATTATTGAAAAAATAAATTATTTAATTAATATTAGAAGAAAATTAGATAATTAAATAATTAAAAATTATTTAATTATGAGAAGGGAGGGACATGTTAATTTTAAAATTTTAATTAGAAGAATGACAATAATTAATTAAATAGTAAATATTATTTAATCAATTAATAAGAAAGTTAGAAAAACGGTTGCTTGTAGACATGGGATGATTTTAGGTGTCTACATTTTTCCCCTCTTTGACACAATTTGATTTTTGATGGTGTGCCAAAGAATAAGCATAAAATAATTTCTCTTGTTATGCCCTAGTGGGAACAAGGTGATGATGGGGTAATATGGTGCCCCCTTGAGAGAATGTTTGTGCAATAAAGTCACGAATGATCTCTCTAGAGAAGAAGATGAATGTTAGATGATAGGATGAAATATGATGATAAAGAAGAATGGTTAGTAAGAAGTGAATAATATTAGTAGATAATGATGATTAGTAGATTGATGTTTGACATAGAAATGGTTGATGGAGAATCATGTTTGGTTACAGGAAGGACCCATCTTGTATAAGAATAGTGACAATGTTTGGTTTCAATAAGGACACATCCTGTAAAAGACAAATGATGATTGGTTAATTGATTGACAGATAGAATGATTGAGAAATTTGACCAATTTGATGATTTACTTAATTGATTGATTGATTTGGTTGATAGAATAAATGTTAGTGAGAAGAATGTATTAATAAGAAGTGAAGACTTAATTAGTTACAATCAAGATTAAATAGGTGATGGATCTAATTCATTGTAGAATATTTTCAACAATATTATAATTGTGCCTTATTTTAAAAGAAATAAATGTGAACACATACAAATAATGATGATCTGGACACTACTACAATCTCTATTATAACAACTAGATAGAAAACAATGAATGTTTGATTTCATTCCATGGTTTCGCATACATGGGTGTATGTGACTACCATATGCATGGTAGTACTTATCACATTCATCATGTTGGCATTTGGTGAAGATGATATGTGTTTTGATTATGGTATTGTATTGTGTTATCATTGTTTGCAACATGATGTATTGGAGGTGAGAGATCATCTTTACCGATGGTGATGGAGATTCACTCAAAGAATTGACTATGTGTAGACTCAATCAGGTAAAGAACAGTGAGCGACAGTTAGGAAATTTTTGGAATTGGAGATCGAGTTAAGGTGTGGGTAAGTGCACCAAGATGGAGAATTGAAAAGTTGCAAGATACAAAAAAAAAATAGTATAACCCATGCGTGTTCTGAAAAATTAAAAAATGTTCTAAACTAATGAAAAAAAAATGATCTTCAAAACTATACGATTTTTGAGGAAAACAATGTTCCTAAAAACATGTATAGGTTTTGAGGAACAATATATTACCCAAAACTAAAATATGAAGATATTCTCATAGGCCATACGGGTTATGTAAATATAATGACAATGTTCATAATTTCTCATAACCTGTATAGTTATATTAAACTAGAACTTTTGGCCTTAGTTGTGCATAACCCGTATGTGTTATGTACAACTAGGAACTAAAGAGGAAGCGGATATATATATGTGTGTGTGTGTGTGTGTGTGTGTGTGTGTGTGTGTGTGTGTGTGTAGTAAATTATAAGTTTACAAGCATATATTTTGATATCCTCATAACCCAGATGAGTTATTGAGAAACATTTTGATGCCTTCATAACCTGTACATGTGTGTGTGTATTTGGGTACCTGTTGAAAACAACACAAACACTCAATAGGTCATTGCATTAGTTCAAATGGTTAGATAAAAATATTCAAAACCACTAATATCGGCCTATTGCCTTCTAACTAGAAAGAGTGTAATTTATAACATACTAGCCCTCAGAATATGCTACAAATCAGTGACCAATACTATTCTAGCATGAAGGATTTAATTCAAATTTAAACTAGAAAGATGAAAAAGCATGTATTTTAGCTCTAAAAGATGAAACTAAAACAATGTAAAAGTATGGAATAAAGAGTGGAATATGATTCTAAGAGTAATCCAATAGCATAACAATGTAATTTTGATCTAATGTGAAGGTTTATTTTCTCTCAAAATAGGCTTCTATTTATAGAAGAATGGAAGAGAGAGAGGGGGGACAAGGTTCATTTATGAATTAGAAGACTCATAAATGAAGATGTAAGAGCCATTAATGTCCAAGGAATTAATAAGGCATGGGAGAGACATGGGCTTAAGGCATCTTCATTAATAAGGCATTAATGAAAGCCTTAAGGAGGCAAGGGAGGATGTAAGAGGATGGCTTGAGAAAGTGGACCTTAAGGAGGTCAAGCTTGAGAAAGTGGACTTTCTCAAGTGGGTTGAGTTGCTAAGTATTTCTTAATGGAATGTGACAATATTAGGAGGTGGGTTAGAGTAGAATTTAAGATTAGGATTAGATTAGCATGGGTGAATGGATTGAGAAGGGTTAGAACCCAGGGTAGAAGTGGTTGAGATAGGTAAGGTTGGGGTTTGAGGGAATATTCATGAATGAAATAAACTTATTTAATTCTTTTAAAAACATAGGAATTAATTATTTAAACAATGAAATTGCTTTTTAATTATTAGGGGACTATAGCCATTTTAATTAAATTAAATAGGCTAGGGGAATGGGTTAATTGCAAGTGAGTATTTGATTTTGGAATTTATTTAATTCCTTTATAATTAAATACTATAGCCATATTTGATTTTAATTTGATTTGATTGGTCAAATTTGATTTGAATTGTATGGCTATAATAGTTAATATAAATCAGTGATAAAAATCACCTAGGATATGAAATAGATTTGAATAATTATGCCAAGCAGTAATAGGGTCGTTTGGACATAATCGAGGGTATGATCACACTTAGGGAAAATAGGGTCCATAGTTGCAACAGACCAAATTTAGGTGGTTACATTTGCCCCTCTTTGAATTGATGTGCGAGCAGCGCATTGATTCAAAGAAAGTTTATTGATTTTGACTTCAGAAAGATTGAGAATTCCATTCTTGGTTGTCAAACGAAATGTTGATGAGATCAGTCTCACACTTGATTGAACAAAACTAATATAATTGACTTTGAACTTGGTTGTTGTCCAAAGATCAATAAAAGATTTTAAAAATACCAATTCTGAACTTGGTTGTCGTCCAAAAATTGATAATACTAATTTTGAACTTGGTTGTCGTTCAAAATCCAGTATGAAGATATTAGGAGCTTAATAAAAATCTTCTTAAAAATGAGGAAACATAAGATATCAGCTTATGAGAACCAAAGCTTTCTATCCAACAGTTCTGACTTAGTCAAGGAAACTGTTATGCCCCTAGTTTGTTTGATAACGAAGTCATTTTGATGTTGTTTTGAGCAAAAATTTAATTGATGATAGTGTGATCATGCCCCCTCGGGAACAAAATCGAAGGAAAAGAATAAAATCCCTTAGTTGAACAAACGCATTACTTGTAGGAAGCAGTTAGGGAAAGAAAGAACATAGTAGAAGAAGTGGAGCAGGGTTGTGTTTAAGAGTAAACACACAAGTACCAAGTTAATCACATTGAAAATATGAGTTTGATTTTGTTCCCGATAGATCAAAGATTTCAGGAAGCTTCGGTATTAGTAATAAAATTGGATTTCAGATGAATTATAAATAGAAAGGAGTTTGAGCTCAAATCCTTATGTTTTTCTTTCAAAAATGCATCATGCAATCTCTAAATGCAGCTATATGCAGACTCTTAGGACTTTGTCACTGATTAGCAAATATTGCAACATTTTTATCATCATTGGGCGCTTTTTGGAACAGATACCATCTAATAGTACAACCATCACTAATACCCACTGATATTATGATAATATGAATACTATATTTTATCGAAATGTTGGAATGAGACTTAGGCATCAAGGCATAGAAGCAATAATAACAAAATAGTCACCTTCCTTTTAATATACCAGATTCTGATTAAGGCAAGATATTGGACCCGCAATGACTTTGAAAATTCATATCCTTGGTTACATTATGATTCGTATATCTTAGTGAGAATTTGGATCAGAAAATAGATAAGGAAATTGTGTCAAACTTACAGTAGGTTACACATAACAAAGATCAAGATATATGCGGCTATCCACCCATAGTGGCAGCTCTTACCATAAACATCCAAGTTAGGTGAAATTTATAGGATCATTTGGAACAATCACCATACGTAGAAAATCAAGAATACATTATGCCCCCTATCCTTGTGACTCTTTGTCTTTGTGCAGACATCATTGAGAGACTAAGAAGACATAATAAATCATCAATTGTGAATCAATCCAATAAAATTTATAATTACTTAGATGCCCCTAGTTGAAAACATCATCAGGACATACAAAGAATTATAATCAAACCATTATCAAACTATGTGTTTAAGTAGTATTTTGTTCATCTATCTATCAAACACAGTAAAGATTCATCAATCAGCAAATCGTGATACAAGAAATATGGTGTTCCATGTCTGTGCCTTGATAGGATAATCCATTCATGTTTGTGATCCAATACGGATTTGTAGGAATGCTATTTGAATGTTTAAATGTCATGTCCCATGTCGTTAAAAGACACCTTTGTTTTGAGGAAGTGACATTGTTTTGCATGTATTGAGAAACATCGTGTTTGTGAGGAAAACCATCCTAGAGAAACCTAGCAACCATAACTGACTATACCAACAAAGATGCCCCCAGTGCAGAATGACTTATTCCTAAGACATAAAGATAGACAAATCCCAAATGAGGATAAGATAGTCATGTAGGAAAATGAAGTCAGCGTACGAGCACAGGCAAAATTATGAAGGCCTAGTATCAGTAGCGCATTGATAGATGGAGCACAGAACACAACTGACACCTGATTGCCAGGTTTTCACCACTTGGCCAGATCTTTTGCTTTCTTTTTGCTACCAAGATGCCCATTTTACCAAGTGCTCATCAAGGCACTTTTTCCCTTTTTCAATTTTTTTTTTTTGCTATTTTTTCTTTTTTGAATGTTTTTGTAGTATCAAGGCGCCTGTTTACTAGGTTTTCACCAAGGATACCCATTTTGTAGGACCTTTTCCACTATTTTTGGATTTCTTCAGGATCAATTTTCTGAATGTTTTTGGTATTTTGTAAGAAATTTTTGTTGTACAGGCTCTGCTAGCCGAACATTAAGAGTAGAACCACTTCAAATGTAGAGTGTTGATAGGATCAGGAAGAACATCTCCCTCAGGTGTAGCTAATTAGTAAGCTCAAGTCCCAAAAGTACTAGTAATAACATAAGGTCCCAGCCAGTTAGGTTCAAAATTTCCTTTCTGCTCTCTGTTAGGTTGGTTCTTAGGATTCTCTTTCAGGACAAGGTCTCCTACCTCAAATTTGCATGGTTTAACCTTCTTATTGTAACCTTTGGACATTCTTGCTTGGTACACTTTGAGGTGATCGAACATTTGTTGTCTGCTCTCATCTAGTAGGTCCAGAGAATTGACTTGATCAATGCAGTACTGCTCATCAGTAACCAGTCCTTGTAAAGATATCTGCAAAGATGGGATTTCAACCTCAATAGGTAGTATTGCCTCAGTGCCATAGACTAGAGAAAATGGCATGGCTCCAGTTGGTGTTCTGATGCTTGTTCTATAGGCCCATAGTGCCAGATTCAGTTGTAAATGCCAGTCTTTGCCAGGCTTTCTCACAGTTCTGTGTAGGATTTTGAGAATATTTTTGTTCGATGCCTCGGCCTATCCATTACCTTGAGGATAATAGACTGAAGAGAAATGTTGAGTAATGTGAAACTGTTCATAGAGGTCATCAATGTCTTGATTTTTAAATTGGCCCCCATTGTCTCTCACAATTGAAGAGGGTATCCCATATCTACAAATAATGTAGTTCAGAATAAACATAGCCACCTATTTTCCATTGGCTTTGATTAGCGGCATGGATTTGACCGACTTTGTGAAATACTCAGTGGCCGTGATGATGAACTTGTGTCCATTTGAAGAGTTGGGATATATTTGTCCAACCAAGTCAAAGGCCCATTGCTGAAATGGCCAATGTGTTATGAAAGGTATGAGTTCTCTGGCAGGAGCATGGATGAGGTTTCCATGTGTTTGGCATTTAAGACATGCTTTGGAAAATTGAATAGCATATTTCTCCATGGTAGGCCAATAATAGCCTACTCTAAGCAGTTTTTTTTTTTTTTAGCTAATGAAAAGCCATTCGAGTGTGATCCACATACACCTTCGTGGACATCTTTTAAAGCTAGATCAGACTCTTCTAGTTCTAAACATCGAAGAAGTGTACCATCAAGATTACATCCATATATGTTTTTGGTTATGAGGACGTAATGCAATGCTGTCCTAATCAAGGATCTATCTCATTTATAGATAGATTGGCGGGAATGGTTTGGTCCGAAAGATAGGCAATGAAACTGGCATATCGGGATTGATCGGGAGTATTTAAGGCATAGATTACCTGGTATTTTGGATTGGAAAATGCGGGATAGGATATTTCTTCCACCAAGAATTCATAGCAGAATTGATGCTCTTCTAGTTGTAACATGGATGCCAAGGTAGCCATAGCATCTGTAGCTTTATTCTCTGATCTTGGTACCTGCTGAAAGGTGACGAAGATAAAGTATTTCTTCAAATCGTCAACTAGTTGCTTGTAGGGCATCAATTTTTCATCTCTTGTTTGATATTCCCCATTGATTTTATTGATAACTAGTTGGGAGTCACCTTATATGTGTAACTCAATGATCTTCCATTCTATGGCGAGTTTGAGGCCATTGACCAATGCTTCATATTCTGAGATATTGTTGGTGCATGGAAACATTAATTTGTAAGATTTGGGAATCTTATATCCTTGTGGAGTAATGATGAGAACCCCGGCTCCAGATCCTTGTTGAGTAAATGACCCGTCAAAGTACATCTTTCATGAATGTTTGGTGAGATGCATGATTGTTTCATCAGGAAATTCAATTAGCAATGGTGCATCATCCTAGAGTGGTGAATCAACCAGTTGATCTGCAAGTACCTATCCTTTGATAGCCCTCTTTTCAACATACTCAATGTCAAACTCACTTAGAATGAGGACCCATTTTGCCAAGCGGCCTGTTAATACTGTTCTGCTTAATAGATACTTGAGAGGATCAATTTTAGCAATGAGCTTGACTGTGTGAGAGAGCATGTACTGTCTCAATTTTTGTGATGTGAAGACAACTACTAAGCATGCTTTCTCAATAATTCTATAATTGAGCTCATAAGCGACTAAAGTTATACTAATGTAGTAGATAGCACACTCTTTCTTTGTTTCATCCTCTTGTGCTAGCAACAATCCTAGGGATGTAGTTGTAGCTGAAATATATCGGAGTAAAGGTTTTCCATGAATAGGCGCCATAAGAATGGGTGGAGTAGCCAGGTACGCCTTCAATTCCCTAAAGTTTGCTTCACAGTATTCATCCCAGTTGAATGTAACCCCTTTATGTAGTAGCTTAGTAAAGGGTTGTGCCTTATCTGCAAGTTGGGACATGAATCACCTGATAGACTGGAGTCTCTCTTGTAGTGTCCTCATTTGACTGATATTACGTGGAGGAGTCATTCCTAGAATAGCTTTTACCTTTGTTGGGTCTACCTCGATTCCCTTTGCCGATACTATGAATCCTAGGAGCTTGCTTGATTGGACCCCAAAGGCACATTTATTTGGATTGAGCCTGAGTTGGAACTATTCCATTCGATCCAATATCATTCCTAAATTTGCAATATGAGTACCTCTTTCTTTGGATTTAGCCAGTGTGTCATCAACATAGTCTTCCATGTTTTTGTGCATCATGTCATGGAATATTGTTGTCATAGCTCTTTGATATGTTTCTCTAGCATTCTTTAGCCCAAATGGCATGATGTTCCAGCAAAATGTGCCCCATGCACAAGTGAATGCGGTTTTCTCTTGATCCTCAGGAGTGATCTTGATTTGATTATAACCCGAGAATCCATCATTTAAGGAATACATCTGGTAGCCAGCTATAAGGTCTATGATCATGTCAATATTTGGTAGAGGGAAAACATCTTTTGGACATGATTTGTTGAGGTCTCTGAAGTCCGTGCAGATCCTAATAGATTTATCAATTTTAGAAACAGGGACCACATTGGAGATCCAAGCTGCATAGGCAATGACTCGAATGAATCCAGCTTTTAACAACTTTTCTAATTCTACTTTCACCAGTAATGCAACATGTGGATGCATTTTTCTAAGTTTTTGTTTCATGGGCTTGATCCCGGGAGCTATAGATAAATGGTGCATAATGAGATTGGGATCTAGCCCTGGCATATCAGTGTAGGACCAGGCAAAGTTGATCTTTTTCTCTCTTAGAAATTCTTTGAATTGTTTCTTCTCTTCTTTTGATAGGGATTGTGTTAGATGAACTATCTGAGGATCTTCAATAGTGCCCAAGTTCACTGGCTGTGTTGGTTCAATTAATACCAAAGATCTTTCCTGAAAGTGTTCTGGAAGGATATTAAGAGTCTCATCCTTTGGTGCCTCTAAGAGGTTTTCACCATTGGATACATCTTTTTTCTTTACTATTTTGGGATCTGATACTGCCACAGAGTGGTTTTCACCATCAATCCACTTTTTCTTTTTGTTTTTCAGTTTGTGAATAAGAAACTTGATATCCTCTCGTGACATGTTCTCGCTCCTTGCATTGGTGGAAGAAGGGTGAGGTTTATAAGCATTAAGGTAACAAGCCAGGGAGTGGTCGTTGGAAAAGTTGAGCATAGGTGTAGGATCTGTTTCAGTACAATCAATTAGGTCTGGAAGTACCAATTTTAGGGAGTCAGATTCTGAGAAGGACATCATCATGTTAGCATCAAAACTGTTAACCGACATGAAATGGTCTGTTAAGTTAATATCTTTGATGTTTAGATCTATAAGAACGAGATCGTTGTTAAAAGGATAGTTGTCAGTTATATATGGATTGAACTCTAGTGACTCATTAGTAGATAACTCATCATCATCCCTTTGTAAAAGGAGGCTTCTTGCTTGTAGCCTATGAAATTCTTGTAGAGTTATGTATTCACTAGTGTCTCCATCAATGATCGGAGGAAGGAACTCTTCTTCTGCTTCAGGAGGATCAATGTCATTGAAAGGGATGTTAGGTCCTCTACTAGGAGCTGCACAAGCTACAATCATGTGAATTGTGTCTATCCCAATTTATTCAGAAGTAATAGATAACCGATCATACTCATAGTCATGAGAGTAGGTGACATCATCATTAGATCTGTTCAAATATTCAGCAATGTTTATTTGATGGACTCGGTTAGCTGCTTGTAGATAAAAGTGAGGTAGATCTAGGACATGTGTAATGGTGACCAATTACCCCCAGTTAGGATGTAAATTCTGTGGCCAGGGTTCCTCTTGAGTGATTGTAGATATGGTGTCTCCTACCTCTTTAATGGGTGGTTGTCCTAGCAAAGGAGTATGAAGATCTGGGGGTACCTCAAAACTAGGTATGTAGCGTTCTCCTTGATATTCAGGATTCTCTATACCAATATGTAACAATCTCTCATAAAGCCATGGTTGTGATACTATTTCATCTGTTTTATCACTCTCTGCTTCAGAAGGTGGATTCTGCTTTTAAGTAGGTTTGTTGAATTGAGTATTAAAGCCCAGGCCTATTTTATCTCTATTGAGGTGGAACTCCATGGGTATGGGTTCAATGATCCCTCGTCCTGTGTCATTCAGAGGTCCTTTTCCTTTGTATCCCATTTGTTTAAGGAAATCATATCCCTTTCCATATTGTTCTGGAGATATCTTTACATGTTTGACCTCAGAGTCCACTGGTTCTTCTTTGTAACGCCAATTCAAGACTGTCTGTTCTTCTGTATTATCTGAAGAAGATGTGGAGGCCTTTATCATACCAGTAGCCTTGTGTACTTCTGGTTCCTGGACTGCGAGAGATATGAATGTTGATGATGGTTTTCCGTAGGATCTTGGTGATACTGGAAGCTCTGTCAGTGAGGGAGTTAGGTCCAACTTGTATTCTCCCATACCTGTTTCTTGAAGTTTCAATGTTTTGCTAAAGCCTTTCATGACCATGTCTTTGGTAGTTTCAAGAGTAACTACATCCACAGCCTCTTTGTTGTGTGGGATCATGCTACATGCTTTGATATTGTTGCATGCGTAGTTGGAATCCGCAGGAATTGTCACCTCTATCCCATTATGTGGGAACTTGATGCATTGATGATAAGTGGATGGTACAGCTTGCATCTCGTGGATCCATGGTCTCCCTAGTAGAATGTTGTAGGCTAGTGGTAGATCCAGAACTTGACATATAACATCCCTTTCAATCGGTCCAACTCTGATGGGTAGACAAATAATACCTCTGGAGGATCTTTCTTCCTGATCATATGCTTTGATGGTTATTTTATTTCTAGAGTCAATTGTTTGCTCTGCAAGGCCTAACCTCCTGACAAGATCCAGTGTACAGATATTCAATCTAGCACCTCCATCTATCAATACATGTCTAACACATGATTTATGAATAAGAACTTCGATATGGAGGGGTTGATTATGTGGATGGGTCAATGACTTGTCATCCTCCTCAGAAAAGGAGAGGTAATGTGGTGCTGAGATATGATTGATCGTCGCTTGGAATTTGTCTATATCTATATTTTTGGAACATTAGCAATGTGTAGAGCTTGTTCTAGGATTTCTCTATGCACAGTGGATATTTTGATTAATTCAAAGATGGAAATTTTGGCAGCAGTTCTTTGCAATTGGTCCACCAAGTCATATTTTGCTCCAGGGATAGTGACCACATGTTTTGCTCCTTGTTTAGGAATAGTGATAATAGGAACCTTGGGTGTGAATGTCGGTTTTGGAGGTCCCTTGATCGTAGCCTATGCTTGGCTCCAGGTTACAACATTTGTAGAGGATGAGGCTCCTTTGATGGTGACCATGTTGACGGATTCATTTTTAATGCTGAGCATATTGATCACATTGTCATTTTTGGAATAGGTGTAGTTTATCTCATTACCTTTCCCTTTAGATGTTTCTC